>CM076578.1:849886389-850043161 GCA_034641835.2 Pinus albicaulis | reverse complement strand
ATCAAGCTTCTGCAGAAGGACCATGCTCTGATACCAATTGTTGGGAAAAATACTGAGAGGGGGGGGGTGAATCAGTATTTACTGCATAATCAAATCTTTTTACTTTTTCATTCTTTAAAACCCATACGCTACTTTCCTTCAGTAAACTAGCGTATATACGCGGATCCCCTTTATGAAACTAGCGGATACGAGTATATTTTATTGCGCATACGCGTTTACTGCCAAAGAAGCCGCGTATACACGCGCTTCCTCCGCGGCGAAGTAGCGTATAGATCTTCGAATCATTACGCAGTTGTTGTACTATCGATCGCATCTCCTGGGCTCAAATTTACCCTTTTACTTCGCGTACAACAGGTTTCGCCTAGATGTTCGCCTCATCATAGATCTAGGCCTTCCATAAGCAGATCTAGCAGATACAAGTGCATTTCAGATCTAGATCCCCTTCTTCATCATTGGTGCATCATCCATTCAGATTTATCATTCAATTGTAACCCTTTCCATTCAGATCTACTTCAGAGAGAAGTATTCATTCAAGCTCAGACATCTTGCCCCCACACTTATCATTTGCACAATGAATTTCTTCTCCTTATATAGGTTTATCCTTTTCAATACCATGAGCCCCCCTTTTTCAATACCATGGGCCAAAACAATACCATGAGCCCAAAACTACCTGGACGGGGTCAATTAGGCGGATCATTACCCAATACAATGGGTCAATACCATGATGATTACCCTTGGTTTTGCACTTGTTGAGCGCTTTTGCCCATACGCGACTTGGAACGTTATTTTCCGCGTGCATACGCGACTTCCCCTAGGACAATCCGCGTATACAAAGAGACATACCCTTTTCATCATATTTTGAGCACATTCTGAATTCCTTTCTTCATTGCCTTCTGTACACACTGTAGAAACATCATATTTTCTTCATCAGGAACATATTCTCTCAAGTACAACTTCATCAAGTAAGTTGTCATCATCTTCATCAAGTGGGTTGCCTTTCAAGAACAACACTCAGCATCATATTGTCAACAAACATCAGATTTACATCATTTACCAAGTCCATCAAGTCAAGAATAACTTCATCAGGTGGATTTCCATCAAGGACAACACATGTCAACAGTCGCATGTCTTCATCTCCATTCAGTGGGTTGCCATCAAGGACAACATTCTGCATCATATTTCCAACAGAAAGCATAGAAATTTTGACAATATTTGGCAAGGGCCATGCATCATTCATTCTTTCAGGAAAAATAACGCATAATTTCTCAAAGGGTTGGATGGCATAGAAGTATCTGGAGGTCCTATCAATGGCAGGATGCTAAAACATTATTTTTTCTAAACTTAGGTTAAATTGTCATCATTGTAAATACCGCAGTATTATAGTTTTCAAGAATTCATTGGACAAGGTTGAAGCCCACAGTGAAGGCCCTTAGCCTAGTTTGATGATTAGATATAAAAATAGAAAGGAAATCAGTTGAAAGGAAAGGAAAGAAGTAAAAAATGTGCAAAAAAGGGAGCATCCAAGGCTACTGGTCTCAAGTTCTTGAACCTTCTTTTCAAGAAGCGCCATCCCCAACTGGAGTGATTGTTAGTACCCTATAAATTATAGGATCTCACAGTGACTGGATACTTCATATTTCATGCAAGGTTTTCATTATTGAAAGGCCTTTCAAAATTCAAATGATTTCAAATTTAAAAAAAAAAATAAAGAGAAAGAAAAGAGTATAAAAAGAAAAGAGAAAAGAATGAAAAGAAAAAAAAAAGGAAAAAGAGAAAGAAGAACCCAAAAAAAATAAAAAAATGAAAGTGTTACAAGTACAAATGCCACTACTCTTTAGATAGGTCTATCCAGTCATACAATTTAATCATGGTTGGACAATTTTCAATTTCTGTTGATAGGTTAGAAAATAAATATTTTCAAGACTGTTTAATCTTAGCTTATTAGTACTAGATAGGTAGAAAATGAGATTGGTTCAACAACTTAATTTGAACCAATAGGAGAAATAAGGGATAGGGTTTAAGTTAGAATGTTAAAGAAAATGTTCAGGGTTTGCAATTATAAATTCACCCTAAAAAGGGAAGAAAAAAATGTTAGATGAGTAGTTTCGGGTAGGTAGATATGCAAAGGAGGAAGAAACGAAAGAAGAAAAGAAAATGGTGACTTTAAAATCCTGTGGGGGGAAGTCTGTTTCATCTGAAGTGTTGTTCAAGTCCCGCCAAACATAAAATCACACTTCACAATTTCAAAAGGACAACGCTAATAGAGAAAGGTAAAAATTGTGATCTGCAAGGTGCGGTCCAGTCCCACCTTCCCTCGACGTCACTCCATCACCCTGCACTTCGCAAGTTTTAAATTTTAACCCCCGCTTCTTATTGCAAAAGCCTAAGATCTATGATTTTCGATGCAATGAGTCCCACTTTCCTCCTCACACTTCGCACTTCGCAAGATTTAGAGTTTACCTCTACCTCTTCAAGTTAAAGTTTGTGATCTATGGGCTGCGGTCGGGCCCCACCTTCCTGCCACGTAACCTCCCATTCCCCGCACTTCGCAAGATTTAAGGTTTCCTTGACTACTAATAACTAAATTCCCCAAAGTGCGATCTGTGATAGCCGTGCGGCCCTCCCTGCCACGTCGCCTCCCATTTCCCTGCACTTCACACTTTGCAAGATTTAGATTTTACCTCTACTGCTTCAAGTTAAATTTTTCCATCTCCAGGCTACAGTTGGGCCTCACCTTCCTTGCCACGTCACATTTCCCCCCAGTTCTCATCCCCAGACCTGGGCCCACAGTCCCTTCAAATCAACACATCAACCCTAAACATCTCTCAACTTACCACCCATCTCCGCTCTTCACCTCACCATCCACGGCCCTCGATTCATTTCGGCCCCTCTTCTACTGTCAGACGTTAACAAAGGGGGCGGGGGTCCGAAATGGGTGGCATACATTACCAACTACTCCTCTATGTGTCATTCTCCCACTATTTCGCACCCCCCTCTCTATTACCGCTTACGACCTGAGCCCCCCTCCAAAAAGTTGTTTTCACCATCCTCCAAACCGCTGTTGCTTGGTGACCATTACCAATGTCGTCGTGCCACATCCTGCATCACATGACCATTTCACCCTGTCACATCCCCTCCCCCCAATAGCCCTTTTGCGCCATGAATAGTCAGATCATTATCCAACAGACCCGCGCCAACTTAATGGTTATCCTCCAGCCACCTGTTAAAGCCCGAATTCACCGTGGTACCGAAGTTTAAATTATGGTTACTATTGAATTTCCATAGGTTGTGACATTTCCAAACCACTGCAAAGGAGATCACAACCATCCATCTTGGCCAAAGGATAAATTGCACATCAAATAAGGAAAGACCGACACTCTTTGATCGTAGTTATGGTTATTGTTTCAGGTAATTCAATTCTGATCCTGATCCCCTTCGGTCTTACCCCTTCCCCGTATCAATTCATATGGTTTCCCCTTCTCTATTTCCATTCTCTTGTAACCCATTCTCCATTGTAGGTGAAACAAAAAGAAAAAAGAAAACCATGCCTCCCAAAGAATATCAAAAACCGTTCATCCCATGGTCTACCCCCAAGTATAATTGGAACATATTCCCCTGGCTGAGAGCAATTACAAGATCCACGAGATGGAGTCAGACCACGACATGTTTGATGTTTACTCCTGGCTCAAGGATACGCTCCTTGACGAAGCAGATGGCATCAGCCTATGGAAGACCAAGCTCCCACATTACATTTTCCCTAGGACCCATAGCTGCCCTCAACTAATTAGGAAATGTCAATCTTGCTATGACATTAAGAAAAGATCCATAGTGAATTCTGTAGGAGAGATTTTGTTTCATGTAAATGCCCTAGCCATTCAAGAGATGTTGCAGGCCCCCATTGTTGAGAACATTTTCCCTTTTTCATACAAAAACCTTGTAGCACTGTACCAGGGATTATATTTTTCTAGTAAAGACAAAACCTTGAAGTTTTTCATGGCCCCCAATGCACCAATGCCTACAACAAATCCCCCATATTCATCATCCACCTTCCTAGAAAGGACCTAGCATGTTGTCACCACCCTGTCTTATTTTTTAGGTTATCATAATGATCAGTGGATAGATGAAGCCATAATTGGTTTATTTTCCATATTCTCTGCAGAAGCCCAACCCACTGTTATGTTCAACTATGCACAATTCCTTGCTAATGCGATCCATGATCAATTCTTGAATTTTCAAATGGAAGGTGTATTCAAATACACCTCTGTGTTGGTGTACATGTTCACCTATTTTCAATCCAGAAAGTTTGAATTCGACATGACAGAGCAATGTGGAGACTCTCAAGCCCCATCTGCCATTTTTTGGACAACTCTATTGAGAAAGTAGCAAGAATACTATTCATACAAGAGGTTTGTAGACCTATTTTTTCATCCAGCAATGAGTGCACTCAACAGCACCACAAAGCCGACAGTCAGTGAGGAAATCAAGAAAGTGATGCAGTTAATAAGGCAGGTTAGGACAACAGACTGGTACCTCTACTAGAACTACACAGAGATCAGGGTTTATGGCAGTAAATTGGCCCCTTATAAACTACCCAAATACCTCTCCATGAGGATATTTTCCCTTGAGTATATTAGGAAAATGATAGATGCTTATGAGTTGAATTTTGTTTCGGCTAAGAAGAATTCACAATTCAGGATGAAATCCCAAATCGACTCATTCATTTGAAACAACAAGGCAGACGGGGAAGAGGCAGGTAAAATACTGAAAGAGATGAAATTCACACGCAGTTTCACCTGGTCCTATGATCCAATGGGGATCATCTCCAAGAAGAGGGTGGAAAGAAAGTTCACACCCTACACTCATACCCACAGACCAGAGATAGAGAAGTACATGAGCTAAGAAGAATGGGTGGAAGACACACTCTAGGTGGCTGAAGAGCAAGTCATCTCTACTTCAAGAATCTAGACACCAACTCCTCAAGGGAAGAAAGAAGCAGGAGTTCAAAATGAGAAAGGAAAGGAGCCTGAAAAGGAAAAAGGAAGTAAGAGGACCAGGGAGGATCCAACAGACATGGACATTGACTCCTCCTCTAAGGAGTTCAAAATAAAATATAGGAAGAGAGCCAGGATCAACATGGACCATGATCAAGGAGAGGAGTAGAACCAACAAATTTCCATCACAATGGGGAATTCACCGATTTCAGCTTCTGGAGGTGGCCACTAGATATTATTCACATCTTCTTCCACTGTCCCATTCCACCAACAGGATGTGCAAACCCCCACATATACTTCCACTATTAAACAAGAGGAGGAAGACATCTATGACACATTCATGGAGATCAAGAGAAGGAATGAGGTTCTCAAGACCAACACCTACAATCAATTTTGGAAACAAACAAGAAACTCCCAAAGTAGACTCCTATCAGCCTTTGACTTTGAGAAGGGAAGAATGAGGATGGAATTCTTGGAAGAACAAGTTTCTCGGCCCAAAGGTGTATCGGATTACAAGAAGACATCATTTGAGTTTAATGAAAAGAGAATCCACTCAATAGACCAAATGGAGATTCAAAAGCATACTGATGAAATGATCTCTTCCACCCTAACCAACACATCCATGAGCCTCTCAAAACTGCAGGTGACTTTTTCCAACACACAGTCACAATTAAAGTTGGAAAATATCTCTGCCATGGCCAAAGATTCAAAGATAAAATGTTTGGAGGAGTTAGTGATACAACTCGGGTACAATCCATCGAGCATGGCAGTGGCACAAACCCTTGTGAGGAAGAAGAATGTAGACATATTTTCTTTGAGGAGGTAGCTTAATATTCCAGTAATAGAAGACCCTGTGGCCAAAGAGATAGAAGAAACCGAAACATAGAAGGCATAAATGCTACAATTAATTGGCGAACAAATAGACCAGATCAAGAAAATGGAAGATGAGGTGGGTAAAATGATCCAAGAAAGATAGAAAGAGATAAGGGATGTTGTAAAGGGAGTAGCAAAAGAAGCAAAAAAATAAGAAGATAAGGCCATGATGCCCCTACAAGCAGTTCCTCTCACAATGATCCCAATAGCTACAACATCCACAGGAGCACTGGGGGAGAGTACTAAGAAGCTAGCCAAGGTGATGGAGGATATGTCTCTACAGTCAGCGGAGATCAAAAGGCTATGAAATAAACTCACTATCCTGCTGGAGAAACTTGAAGGGAAAGACAATTCCCATGCCATAGAGCTGCAAATCAACAAAAATCTGAATGAGAGCTTACAAAAGTCTCTCCAGGAGTCCTCAATTGGCTCATGATGGGAAGGGTGAAACAAATCATGTGGTTGGATATAATTGATTATGTAAATGATATATGGCCCTCCATTCAGATAATTTTTTAACAAAGGGATCTAATTGGGGTAGTAAAGGTTTCCATTCAGAAAATAAATGAGGAACTTGGAGATAAACCCCAAACTACCAATAAGATCATCAGATTTCTGAATTCCAAGAGCAGCCATGAGTTGGAGAAACTGGAAGTGGCCGATAGAAAAACCTCTATTCTTGAAGTTAAAAGGGTGTTGAATAAGAAGATTATGGTAACATAGCTAGAAGAAATATGCCAACAAATTCAAATTGGGGTGAGTATGGTTTTTAACAGGATTGAACCATTGAACAAAAAGAGGCTTGCCTTCCTTGTTTGTCATCAACAATAAACTGATGCCCAGGAATGATTATGTAAAGAGGCTCATAGAGATCTCTGAGGACATATCCAAGTTCATAAATTTGAAGAACACAATGACCGGGGAAGCATTCTAAAAATTCATCTGCGATGATGTCTTCATACATCATGAGGTGAAGCACATTTTTTAGCTGAAACCCGCATTCGTGAAGTACACAGAAACTGATGAAGTCTATAGGAAGTTGAACAGGACCAAGATCCTGACTCCAGAGAGTTGGGAAAATATATGCAGTCTCCAGGAAGGATGAAAACTCAATCCAGTAATGTAGCTGGCACCTTAGTGAATTTTCAGTGTCAGCACATCCAGTGTATCAAATCTACCAGCACAACAGACCTCCACGGCGTCTGTTAACGGCTCCACAAGAACATCAAGCACCTGCCTAAGGGCCATTACAATGAAGGGACACTTCCACTTCTACTTCGAACATCTATCCAAAAATAGTCACATGCGTACTTACATAAGACATGCAGACACATTTTCAGTTACCCTTAGGGAAAACGAACTAATTGCCCTTTAAATAACGACAAGCTGGTGCAAATATTTTAAATAGAAGTTTTCATTTTGTAACAGGGGTTGGAACCTAGTTTTGTAAACACTTTTCATTGCAAGTAAATCGTACTTTTCATGTTGGAGCATCAATAAAGAGAGAATTCTGCAAGATTCATGTGTTGTGTGTCCTGGTGACGTTTTTCCTCACTACGTTCAATGTTTTCCCACTGTAATCTCTTCATGTGTTTCATTTGTAATTCTATTTATAAAGCAGGAAAGTTAGATTAAGATTTGTTGTTTCAGAGTACCTTAATTCTGACTGTCTTTACAATTTCAATGTTTTATCCTGATGTATGATTTAAGAATTCTTAGTTTCTCTTAAGTCATTACTGAAAGAACTTTTCTTCATCTCATAATTCCACTCAGATATAAGCACCAATATTCGCAGTGAGCTTGCCTTGCATTCACTCTAGAATTTGATGTGTACACCCAGCCTATTTTGACTCCATAGCCCAATGTAAACTGTTTAGGAAATACCCCCCTATCGAACCAGGAACAATTGAACAAACAACTCTTACAATCAATTTAACTAGCCTAATACCAGTAAACTTAAACAAATATAAGTATAATAGAGAGATCCCTCTCTGAGTCTAGGAGGGATAGATCCTAGGCTTCAAGTGGTTTTGATGTTGCGCTTTATTGTTTATTTTTGCCAATATTATAAATTATAGAGTGTTAACAACCCCTAAGCACCTTAAAACCTAACCCCTTAACCCCTAACACCTAAATCCCTTAATTATTAAGCCCTTAAACCCTAAAACCCTTTCCCGCCAAGCCCTCGGCCCTTGACTCTTAACTCTTGAAGCCCTTAAACACTTAGTATCCAAGGAAAAAAACAACACTTCAAACCAATAAAATAACCTCTTAGGAGAATCCTTCACCTCTAACTATGATTATTGGTACCATTTTATTTTTATAGAAATAGGTATTGGTCTCGAGGTTGTGTGTTTATGGGTAATGCCCTTATTAACATGTATACCAAATGTAGAACAACTGGATAGTTTGCAAAACTTCAATAAGAATTTCTCACAATATCTACACTTCATGTTCACATGGAGCTTGTAGTGCTCTCCCATATAAGGAGTTGGTAATGAAAAGATCACTCATAATGACACAACCTTTGCAACCATGAAAAAAGAGCTAACCCTTGATAAAAATATTTTGTTTGCTAAAAAAACACAATTGCGTCAATTTAGAATACTATACATAAGATAAAATAAAATGATATTATCCACATAAATGCTTGAAATAGCCTCACATTTTCCACGAGTGGTGAGCCAAGGGGTGAATGTAGGGCACTATTAAAGTTAAAACATGTTTAAATTCCTTTTACATCACAATATTGTTCTGTATTAGGGTTGATGCATCATCACAAGGGAGCATGACACCTTTTTGTGGGGGAGCGATTAAAGTTGTAACACAATTCAAGTGACATACACCTCCAATGTAAATGACATCATTATATGTTTGTGTCAAATTGTTAAAGAGGTTATTTATAAACAATAAATTTAGTACTTAGACTTCATATTTTCATGGTCTTGACTCTAAGATGGATTTTTACTAGGAACACTTCATGCAAATAATAGGGGGCCTTATTTTTTAACCTTCATACACACAAGAGCACTAGATGTTGCCCTTCAGATCCCCCTTGGTGGTTTCAAAGTGGGTTTACATTAGTGTCTAGTTGAAACTAATGACATGATGATATTCCTCTTCTCAATAACATCTTCTATCCTTTCCATATGCACAATATTGAGTTAGAGGATCACCTCATCTGTAGATGCTCCATTTATTATGGGATTCAAGGGATGTTATATTTTCTTTTATCAAGATTTAGATGGTCATTATCTACTTTATTTCAATGCATGTCTAACTATTTTTATGAGGGAGGTCCTTGGATTTAGATATTTATATAAGACCTTATGTGGCCTTCACCTTTTGAACTTTTCCATGGGGTCACCTCCTTCCATGTTGCCTTGCCTTATGGCAAAAATTGACAAGCCAATATTCAAACTTTTTCAACTATCAAATGGTTACTCGAATTTTCAATGGTTACTTGGATTTTCTCAGTTGGGGACTTATGAGCTTCATTACTATGCAATCTATTCATATATGTCCACAGCTTTGAAGTCACATCTTTCTCTGTTATCCATCAATCTTCATTTTGCAGGATTTGGAAACAATTTTACAGTTAAACCTTGGGTGTTAGGGTTTCTACAAGGTATATTTTCTTTCAATATCTAGGTTTTACTAGGCTTTTAAAGCTGGAGAGGGTAAGCGGATACCATCAAATTAGTATGTTTAGTAATAACCCACAGTTTCCAGTGCCTAAACTGGAGGCCCCATTTAGTTTGAAGCATCCAGTGAATGGTAGAAGGAGCATGGGGCTAGTAGTAATAATATTCATCAAAGTAATAATATTAATGTTTAGATGAATTCTTCCAGGTAATTTCATGAACATGGCACTTGGTCCATGGGATAGAGGTCCTCAAGTATGGGGAGTGCATCTCCTTACACTGGGCAGAAACTGTATAGCATTGAATTGTCTATAATGAAAGGCAGTGGCAATGACCGTAATTTTCGTCATGGAAGTCCCCTCCATGATGGCAATTTATCCAGGTAAGAAAAATTTAGAGCCCCATCCACATTTTTTAGAATTCAATGTATGGTGTCATTTTGAATTATATATATGTTTATTTTCATTTGTTGTTGCGTGAATGAAATTGGTTTCGTAGTTATTTAGATTGCATTTTTTTCCAGATTTTTCTATATGCACATGAAACTAAGAGATTATTGTTGTTGTTTTGTTTTTTATTTTCATTTTTTTTAGATTGAGACTTTTGTTGTTGTTGTGATTTTTTTTAATATTAAGAGATAAGCTTCATTTATACCCTCCCTGTGGCCTCGATTTTCCTGGTGTCTAAGTACAATAAAATCCTTGGCTTCATTACCAAGCAGGATTCCCAGATCAATGAGGTAAATACGAAGTATTCTATCATAGTTCTATATGAACACATCATTATGTGAAAAACTGGAATCAAATTTTCCAAAACGTGTGTCAATAAAAAAACCACGTTAGATATACGTACAGTGGATATGCATAAAGCCATGTCAATATGCATTGATACAAAGAAGGTCACATTGGAATGTTGAGTTTGACTGATTCTGAAAGAAATTATTTAACTATTGGAGAAACTGTAAAACCTCCCTTAACTGTTGCATAGATACTTATTGTATTCTGCAAGATGCTAGAGTTAGTTCTAAGCCAAAACCTTTGATGAAATTTAATATAAAAACTGCTATTATCTTAATAGTTCTTCAAGAATGAATGCTACCCCTGCAATTTATTTCAAAGAAAGATCTTGCAGCTTCTTTATATAAACTATCCAAAGTTTACATTGGTCTTGTCCACAACTTCATTTTTGAACAAGACTATAATATTGTCACCAATTCACTAGGGCTATAATATATCACCACTGTTATTGGACTGTAACGATACATAGTGTTGGGCTAAAAGAAACCATAAATGATAATGAGTTGTATATGTTTTGTTTCCATACATATGGTTGATGCCACATCTACCAAGGTAACTATCACCTATTAGTTGATGTTCCATTGGATGCCATGTGATACTGGATTGTATTGTAAATTATACCACTGTTGTCAGTGGCTTTTTGAATCCATTGTTTTGATAACACAACTACTTTAACTATGTGTTGGATCCACATACGTTGCTTCTCTTGTTGTCTCTCTATATTTATCACACAATTGTTCCACTTCTACTCAATCAATTTTATTGTTTATATCAGCAATTGTGACCTTATGAGAGAGAGCCCTATCGTCTCTCTGTTGGTTTTGATCGAGAGGTAAACCTTAGTAGCATGAAAAATGTATAGCTGAATGAAGAAACCCTTATTGAAAATTTCTTTCTGATAATAATGTGTCTAAAGATGATGTTTCTAACACATGCTTACTATTGTTTGAGAGGCTTTCTCACTGATTATGATGTTTCTCTTCTTCAGCATATTAATTTATTTACCAAGATATCAGCAAGATAAGATACACATAATTCTTGACAAGACTTCAATTTTCAAAACTACAACACATTATATATGTCATAACATATGCTTTCAAGCTAGTAGCACATTACTAAGAAAATCCTAGCTTAGGAAATAAAACAACTAGGAAACAAGGATGAGCTCGCTAAACTCCAACTAACAAAAGAATTTACCATACACATAGTTTCGGCATGTGATGTTATCATAACATCACCTTGCTGAAACTTCGAGATATGAAATGGACGCAGATCTACAAGAGCAAAGTGATGGTAGATAATGCATTTAAGGTGACAGTTCCACATACATCAATGAATCATATTATCGCAGCTCATTATCTTTACCAAATCTTAAACTTTTTTTATATCATAAAATGATTCAGGTGATATTCCTTGAACTTGAGGTATTAGGTAATATATAAAGCTTCTTTACATGCTAAGCTATGCCACTGGGATTCCAAGATATTTAGCATGATGCTACCATCAAAAATATAAGAGACTTGTTCATAATTTACTCCAAAACAAGACTAAGAATTTCCAATATTGTAACATGAAGATTATAGATAAACGAAAACTCTTCATACTATATCACTTCAATCAGATTGATCATCACATCTCTATAGGCTATATTGGTTCATAGAAGTGTACCATAACTCCAAAAAAAAGGTCATTCAACCATGCTACATGCTGACTGTTTCCATAATGTTTGGAATATTCTCTAATCGATGAAGACATTAGGCCGTACTCCTAATTTTTTCACTTATAAGTCATTATTTAATGCTCTTGGAAAAGTTTCCAGTATGGATGAATCCTTCAGAATGTTTGGAAAGCCGCAAGATTCTTGTAAGAGGATGAAAAATGGATACAATTACCTACAACACTCTAATTTCAGGCCTTGTAAATGCCGTTAGAGTAGATGAGGCCTTAATTCTATATGATGACATGATGGAAAATGGATTTCCTCCCTCACCCTTTACTTACTGTCCATTAATTAATGGACGTTGCAAAGTAGGAAGAGTGGATGAGGCAACCGATCTCTTTCAGGAGATGGAAAAAGTTGGGTTGATGCGTAATTATGCCTCTTAAATTAGTCTTATGAATGCATTTAGAAAAGTAGAGAACAACATTTATGCAAACTTTTTGACAGAATTCTTGTAGAGGGCATAAATCTAGATCTAAAATCTTACTCTGTTCTCATAGGTATCCTTTGTATGAAGGGTAGGATAGATGATTCCCTTCACATTTTTTTGAAGAATTGAAAACTCACTGCTTGAATCCAGATACCACTCTCTATAATATCATCATTGATGGATTATGGTCAATTTTCTGACACTTTAGTTCCGACAATTTTGCTGTATTGTCAGAAAGTTCCCTAGTTTTTCTCAATTTTTTTAATCATTCCACGCAGTGTTGCTCTTGTGATGATGATGGAAACATTTTCACTCTTATGACACTACAAAAAAGCGTCGCTATTACGACACACCCAACTAGGGTGTCGCAATAATGATAGTAATAAAAGACAACATCGCTATTGTTACACGTCATTTTATCACCATGGCATTTGGTTGTTCATATGCGTCTATCACCATCCATATCATGTTCCCTTAGAGGTAAAAAACAATCATGCTCCTAATCAAGTCTTGGAAATTGGAGAAAAGCTCTATAAAACCCTTAAAATATTGCCTACATGGTTTTTATAGCCTTTTCTTGCACATGCATTTATGACCTTTCCATTAGCCACGACAATCACCACTCTGTTCGCCACTAAAACCTGCACACCCCCATGAAAAGCAAGTAAAAATAAAAAGTAACTTCTAGAAGCCTAGTTGGTCGAATATTATCCCCACTAGAAGCCTCTAGAGTTGCGCCAGTTTGAGCTTTATCCCTCCACTCATGGAGCTTATCCCTTGGTCCAAGGAACTCAAATCCCTTCATGGGAGGAATCTATCCCTCTTAATGGATCTGAAACTACTGCAATATTCCTATATATTGAGCTCAAGTTTCAGGTTCAGGGGTAGAGATACCTATATGCTAATGTGAATAAAGACCGATTTACATAGTTTCTAAACTTGAGAGAGTTCATAGAGTGCATACTTTCTATACTAATGAGTTATTGTTGACACATTGAAGGTCACACCTTTGTGCCCATGACTGCATGATGGTCATTCTAGAGAGGAAGGCTTATCAGACTGAAGGAAAACTATTTCTCAGACATCTGGGATGAATATGTACAACATCAAGGGATCTGGTTTTAAGATTTCTCTTTCTAATTTATGATAATACATATGGATCTCTTTTTCTCATTGCCTTGTTTCTGAATCATGGGAATTATGTAAATAATTAGATTCCTTGATCACTAAGTTGGATTGGTATTTTCGATTATTATATATTGCAGATGCTTTGATCATTTGTCTTGTCTATGATTCTAGATTCTACTCATCATTGAAGAACTACTTTGGAGCGACGGAAAAAAGACTACATCAGACGTTTGGATTGAAATGTAGGAGAATGTCCTCTCTACTTTCCTGTTGTAATGATCTTAAAATACAAATAATCTAGAGAAAGATATATTCAAATGGACATTTGTTTCTAGTTACTCACTGGAGTACTAGGGAGATCGCTCTTGCCCGCAAGAGTGATTAATCTTGATAACAAATTGGGGACTCCACTAGGGAATAGAGCTTAGTTTTATTTGTTTATGTTCAGTTTGAAATTCTAGTTTTCTAATTTTGACCTCTCTAAGTCTGGTTGGGTAGATGAATTTCTAGAATCTCTGAGAAAGAGAACCTAGATTTTATTTTTTCTAACTTTTTCCTTGCCTGCGCTGTTTTTTGTGGAAAACAGAGTGGAAAACTGCGTGACTTGTCAGTTCAGTCTAGTGCACATATGCACTATTGTTAAATGATAGGTTGTGCGACCCCAGGAAAATTTTGAAATTTTTGAATTTCTCTCTTTCAGAGTCAGATCACTAAATTCTTGAAGTTTAACCTGATTTACTCCAGTTGTAAAAACATGTGTGAGAATTCCTCTTCAGTAATTTTGTCTTATGTGATTAATCATCCTTTTTGCATTTTAAAAGTTAGGGTTTTCCCTCATTCATTGTTGCTCTGTATGGAATATACCTTCGTTTACCTCAAATCACTGGTTTTATGATTTTGTCTGCTTGAGCCATCAGGGTTAGAGATAACCTTACTTTTTATGAATATTTGTTCCTTATTCATTTGCAAAATGGAAAAGCTTCTAGATCACTGAAGCCTGATTTTTCACAAAGTACTCTTTGGTGGTTTCATTTCTACTGGGATAAGTAGAAAAATTTGTAGTTTGATTAAAACTAATAGAAATTATATACAAAAAATTCATAGGTATCCTAGTTAGTGTTCATAATTATAACTTTGATTTGATTTTGAAGTTTATACTTTTTAGGGTTTTTTTAGGAACTCCTTTCTTTTGGGAATTGTTTGTTTGTTGAAATTTTTGCTTTTGGCTTTGTTATCAATGGAATTTTATTCAAAAAGAGAAAATGATCATATTTTGGAAATTTAGTTCTTAATGAAATTGTTTTCTTTTCAAAAGGAATTTTTTTTTTAGGCTGTGAGGAAGTTTGTGTTTTTAAATTCAAGAAATCTCTCAGCTTTCTCCTAAATAGAATTTGTTGAAAATGAAGAGTTTCATTTGTCATATTGATGCATTTATATTATTTTTCATCGGGTCACAACACCATCAAATTTTCAATTCCATACCCTTTGCGTTAAATAATAGCCAAATCAATACATCACCTAATAAAATCAATCTAGACATTTTTACATTTTCTAGGGCTCAATACACCAATATAGCTTATGCTAGTGTTTTGGAATAGGTTGTAATAAATGTTCCAAAGCAGTAAAAAAAAACAAGTAGAATCTTGCAGTAGGAAAATCCAATTGTTTCATTTGTACTCTAGGAAGCTCTTCTTAAAAGAGTCAAGCACGAGGTCATGTCCGAACCAATGAGGTAATCATACCTATCTCATTGGTGAAGATAGAAGATGTGCATGTAATAAAAATGGTAAACCTTAGATTAACCATTGTCAAGGAGCTTGGGGTCACTTGTTATCAAACCTCAGATTAACCATGTCGAGGAGCTTTCAAGGGGATTGAGATTGATAATCTACCCTTGCATGTATATCAGATCATAGACTGTTCCCCCAGGTGAATTTGTCTCTGTTGGTGACCTAGCCATAATATTTAGGATTTATCCCAAGGTGACGGTGGAGGGAAGGTCCCGTTGTACTTGGAACAGACGTTGGCTAAACTCACTTGGACTTTCTAGAGGCTACTCTTCACTTCGAAATGGCATAGTGGAGGGACTTGCACCGAAATGTTTCATTAAGTAGGTAGCGAGGGTAACTGTTACAACCACCAGTTTTCCACATTAACTTCTACGACGTTGGATTTCATCACCAACTAGTGTTTTTATTGTGGAAACATATTTTTTGTGTGTGGTTTGTCTCTTAGATTTTGTAGGTGTATGTTCAAATTTCTTGATTTATTAGCGACCTTAGGTGTATTTTGTTGAAATATTTTTTGATTTCGTGTTTTAAAAATTAACCTTGGCTGAATTACAGAGTCAATCCCGTAGAATGCAGGGGAAAACCCCTGAATATACACTGATTCAATTAGAAAAGCTTAAATATGGAAGAGGTCAACAATCATGGACTAGGTCTATTAAACAAGGAGAAACATCTATAGTTACACATCCAGATTTTGAAGTTAATCAAAATTAGACAATAGAAAGAAATCAAGAACAACTAGAAATTTCTGAAGTAATCACAGTTGAATCTATTACCAGTGAATTTTCAGATACTCAACTCATTGAACCAAAAATATATGAACTTGAATCTGGATCTACTTCGTCTGAGTCAAATTCGAAATTTATATCTTGAACTCCTAGTCGTCCTTTTTCATCTCGAGTGAAGCTTTGCTTTACCGAGAATCTTCCTCCTGGCCTAATTAGTATCGAAGATATTACTGACATGGAAGAAGAGATAACAATTCCTTCACTTAAAGAATATTTATATCTAAGGTATAGTGAACCGATTTACCCTTACAGTCCTTTTAAATTGGATCTTTGTTATCAACAAATTACTGACTTTCTACATAATACTGGTCTCAATTATTCACCACGTTGCATTCCTTTTTACTCTATACCCTGAGGTGGTTACATGGATTCATTAAGAATTTCTACTGCGTCATCTATGTTTTGTTCATCACTAGAAACATTTTTATATTTTGTGGTCCATCAGTTCCTCTTGGATATCAGTCGCTCTCTGGTACTTTCTTAGGAGCATCTCCCTCTTTTGAAAATATTACAAAATCAAATGGTCTTAATGAATCTACCACTGAATCTTTGACAATGGAACAAGTCTATATGTCGTCTGGAAATATTCCTCAAATTAGTTCTCAAGGTGGAAATTTACCGCCTAGGGGGCAGTATACTCCTCAAGGACAACCTATTCAAGGGCAGTACCCTATTACAAGACAACAACCCCTTCAAGGACAACATCCTCTTCAAGGGCAGCAGTTTTATCAAGAGAAACTATCCTTTCAAGGAGGTCAACCTTTTACTGGAATTAATCCCACAAATTATCAAACTTATGTTCCAATACCTCAAGCTAGTTATGGTCAACATTATGCATTATGACCTTTAATGGGATCTCCTTACCCAGGCGTTAATAGTGTGTGGAATCCTTTGTTTAATAAACAATCGTATGCAACCTAATTTACAAGTAACTTATTATCAACCTGGTTAGCTAGCTGGACAAGTTTTTTATACCCAATTCCAAGAGCATGTTCAGACTGCACTCCAAATTACCCTTAAGGTATTTGTACCTAGTAGTCAGCAAGTTGGTCCGAGTACTCCAAGTACTCCTATCCAATATGTTGTGCAAAATTTTGTTCAACAACCAAGTACACCTATACTCAGAGTTTCTCAAGTCCCTGTTGCTACGACCCTTCAAATGAATGCTTCAACTGTTACACAGGAAATCCCTCAAGTTACTGCTCATCAAACTGGACCTGCAGTTCAGTATAATATTCAAAATTTTAAAGGACAACCTAGTGCAGCTACAGTTCAAACAAGCCAACCTTTTTTAGGTCAGTTGGTACAGAGTTAACCATTCCGAGGGCAGTTTCAATATGCACCAACAGGGCAAAATCAATTCTACCAGAGTCAACCATACACTGGTTATACATATCAGATACCAGCACAACCTCATTTTGGTACGGCTAACCCAAGATACCCCGGAGGTATTCCAATCCCATCTGCGCACTATATTCCAAGTTATCCTGGATATCCTCCTCCAGGTACTGGTATTTTTCCTCAAGGTTATCAGTTTGCACAACAAGACCCTCACCGTCGATTTCCATTCATTGCAACTTTAGACTTACTAGATTTGTCTTGCCTCATGAATGATCCAATTTATTATCTTCCGTTCTGGCCGAAAATTCCAACTAAGTTTCCTAGTGATATACCTAAGTTTGAAGGAAAATCAGGAGAAGGCCCCTCAAATAATGTGATAAATTTTCATCTTTGGTGCGCATCCAACTCCTTAATCGATGATTCCATTCTATTGATACTTTTTAAGAGAACATTGATAGGCTTAGTTGAAACATGGTAAATCGAGTTACCACGTGGTTGTTTAAATAATTTAAATGCTTTAGCAATAAATTTCCTAACTCACTTACAGTTTCAAGTCCGTTATGACAATGGCATGAAAATTTTAACTTCATTAAAATAGAGTACGTCTACATACATTTCATATCACATACATGAATGGGGACGTAGACGGCGTTTAGTGAAGGTTTTTATTCCGAACTTAATTTTGGCATAATGGTTTATTAAATCATTACTTCCAAAGATCACTAAAGACGTAGCGAAGGGAGGTGTTGTCACAGAAGAACAGGTCATAGCTCAAGCGTAGTACTTAAACCTTGTATATACATAGTCGGGTACTCTATATGAAACAATTATTGATTTACCACACCCAGGTCAAATTACTGCAACTCCTTCTAGTTCTCATTTTGCAGACGGTGTGATTGGTAGAGTTAATACTACAAAGAGTAAGAAGAAGTCCAATAATAACTTTACCAGATTCACCTAAAGGAGATTATTCCCTTGAAACTTCTGCCAAAATTCGTGTTGTAGACTCATCCACGACTTAAGATAAATCCAATAATAAGAAGAAATGGAAGAATAAAAATAAACAAAACACGTCTCCTAAAGAAAAAGAAAAAAAAACCGAAGCATCTGACGAAAAGCGAAAACCTCGTTATCCTTGTCTGATTTGTGATGAGGATCACTACACCAAAGAGTGTCCACATCAGCTGAGGTATAAATTTTTTTCAAAGGTTCACCCACACCTGTTGTCTTGAAGGATCCTTTTCCCTCTCAAGATAGTTAAATGATTAGATCTTCTTCCAACTCATCGACAGATATTTTAATGATGTCTCAGGTCATGGTTGCGACACGATCTCAAGACTATGGATCTAAGAGTCCTGGAATTGGTAAAGAGATTGAATCATCTAGTCAGATACTAGAAACAAATCCTTCAGTTTTTTAACCATTACAAATTGAGAAACCTAAACCTGATTTAGTGATTAAAACACCAGCTAAAGGTGTACTTCGAAAATCGACTTTCAATCCACATGTGAGAGATGCTCTTAATTACAACATTGTTGAAGATTTCACCATTTCACCTTCAGAAATGTTGGCCCTTGAAGTGCTGCAATGTTGTCTAGCTCAAAGGAAATTACTATTATCATCTATAGGAGCTATTAATCCTCAAGACTCGAATCTAATGGTCTTTAGCACTGTAATTGATGAGGGGGAATCTACGTGTATAATGTCATTAGCATGTTGGAAAACCCTTGGTTCACCAACACTCAACCAATCACCGACTATCCTTAAAGCCTTTTATGGAATAGGTTTTCACCCATATGGAATACTCCAGGATTAGCCTATAGAAGTAGAATGAAAAATTGTAAATGTAGAGGTGGAAGTTGTTGATGCCCCTCTTGATTACAATCTTCTTCTGGGTCGTAGTTGGTCTTACGCAATGACTGATGTTGTTCATCAGTATTTCGGATGATAATGTTTCCTCACAAATGAAATATTTTTAAAATCGATCAGTTGTCTTACTTCGCTTCACACCCTACTTCTACAGATAGTATCCAGCATGTCGGAAAATCTATTATCCCATACGAAGATGTTGGCGTAGGACTAATGAAGGATTATGCTCCCATGGGAACTTTCTCTATGCCCTCTCCCAACGTACCGTGAACTATTTCTAATATAAATAGTATCACATCAAGCATAATGCCATTTGATGACATGTGGATTATGCCTTTAGAATTATAATTGGACTCTTATGATGGCGATATTCCTTTAAGTCCTGATGAATCGGCATATGTAGCAGTACAATCATGTTCTGACACTACTTCAACTTCTATTGATCTAATGAATGTGGTTAGTGAAGAATCATATTCTATATCAAGCTCAAATTTTACATCGTTTCCAGATCCCTTTCAACATGTATTTTCAACTGATGACAACATTCGAGAAATATTGTCATCGGATGAATTGCCATGGGACCATCTACATCATCAATCTTATTTTTTGCCCGATATTGATAAAATTGAAAATTATTTTCCATCCCTATTTACGATTGATTATGTCAAGGAAGCTCAAAATCCTACATCGATCACACATTCAGATTTTGAGAAAAATTTGGGAAATATTTCTACAACAATTCCTATTGACATATCGATTAAACCCAGAATAATTGAGAACATTCATATAGGTTCTTCTTGTTCGATTGAAGAGATCAAAACTTACAAAACCCTATTTCAAGAATTCCGAGACATTTTTTCCTAGTCTTACAAAGAGATGCGGGGTATTTATCCTAAGATTTTTCTTCATGAAATCAATACATACCCAGATGCTAAGCCTATTAGACAGAGATTACGTCCAATACATCCATGGAAAGCTACAGCAATAAAAGCTGAAGTTGAAAATTATTACGTGCTGGATTTATTTATCATATTCCTTTGACAGATTGGATATATAACATAGTTCCCGTAACGAAAAAACAAATGACTATCAGATTATGTGTCGATTATCGGGGATATTAACAAGGCTTGTCCAAAATACAACTATCCTACACCCTATATCGATCAAATTGTTGATGATTGTGCCGGAAATGAAATATTCTCATTTATGGATGGTTTTTCTGGTTACAATCAAATCAACATACTCCCTGTTGATCAACTTAAAATAACATTTATATGTCCTTGGGGCACGTTTTCATATTGTAAATTACCTTTTGGACTGAAAAATGTTGGTGCAAATTTTCAAAGAGTTATGTCTTATGCATTTCAAAATATCACACATATTGTACAACCTTACTTAGACTACTTACATGCTCATTATTTACACAGAAAAGATCATCCTGTGTACTTACGCACTATCTTATGAGATGTAGGCATTACAAAATTCGTTTGAATCCACACAAATGTTTTTTTTGTGTACAATCAGGACATTTACTTGGGTTCGTTGTTTCAAAAGAGGGCATTCATGTTGATCCATCATAGTTTGAGGCTATCATTAACCTACCTCCTCCTTCAACTCTTCGCAAACTCTAGAGTTTGCAAGGGAACGCAAACTTTTTACATAGGTTTATCCAGAACTATGCGGAGTTAAAGAAAGGTTTTACCCAGTTTTTGAAACAAGATGTTCCATTCATTTGGGATGAGATTGTAAATAAATCTTTTGATGCACTTAAAAACATGTTTACCTAGGCACCATTATTGCATCCGCCCAATTACCACCGAGATTACTTTTTGTACTTAGCTGCATCCAATTCCATGATTGGAATGGTTTTAGTTCAAGAGGATGAATCTAACAATGAATATGTGATATTTTACCTAAGTCAAAATTGCAACCCAACTAAAATCAAGTATTCACATGTGGAGAAATTTTCCTTGGCGGCAATTCAAGTTGTCCAACGTTTTCGTCATTGCATATTATTACGCTATAATATTCCCAAATGGGAAAAGAAGGAATATAGTGCATAAACATGGAAATATTAGTGTAAATCAACACATCAATAATGGAGACCAATATGGATCCATAAAATTACGTATAATAATAGAAAATCAATACAAAATAGTGAGGCACATGTCATATGAAATGAGAAAACAAGCCTCCCATAAACAATCACTCCCAAATAGGAGATGCTGCTACAATAAAAAATGCTAGAGAGCTACTATAGCGCAGTCATAATGAGAATAACCATAGTTGGAGATCATACAATAATGTAAATACAATTATATATGCCTCAATAGATTTTATACAAACATATCTAGGCCCTATATCACCTTTCCAAGATAATCCAAGAGGGTTTCCAGAAGATACACAAAATATACAATGTGAGCTGCAACCCTAGGGATGAAGATTTGTTGCAGTAACTGAAATGAGAAGATATGGCTGAAGCTGATGTAGAATCCTATAGCTCTTCTCCAATAAATTCTCCAAATGAAAGGTTGTCCCCTTCACTGAAGAAATCACCTAACAAATCAGACACTGCAACCACCCCTACAACTCCTCCCTAAAATAACGCAAATTCAAACTAAAATTGCGCTGTAGGGGATATTATCACCTTGGATTGGTTCAAAATATGTCAATAAAGCCCAAGGGGCTTCTTTACTAGCCTCCCAATGAAAGGAAACCTTCCTCGATTGCAAAACTAGCTCAGAAAACACCCAATACAATCCTCCACTACTGCACTGTGCAACACAACACAACTCTAAGCAGAAACTACATTGTTGAAGAAAGTTGTAGCTTGGCCAAATGTTATAAGGTGGAAATGTAGTGCGAATAATTCTCCTGAGTAGGAACTCGAAGTCCCCTAAGGATGAACCCGCTCGGGATCACCCTCGTGCTAAATAGCATTGAAATCTTAGCTAAACAGGTGAAGAGAGCCTCAAATCTTAATAGACCATAAACAAAAATAATAATCCAATCATGCCCAAAATAGCTGCCATCCCATTCCTTATATTCTTGGTGAGTTTCCTCACCTTGGGCCCCACTCATTAATTCCACTACTTCCATGCATGGAGTCTCCCTCCAAACCTGCATTGTCCTTCAATGAATGCCACTCCTTCCATACCAGCGCTCTTTGATTTGGTCAAAGTTGACCCAGTCTACATGCTCCATACCCTTTTCACACATAAGGGTCTTAAATCCAGCTTTTAGATGACCTCCTTTCACATTAGGAGTGTTTTTATTCCTACTAAGGAGATTTATGGGTCTCCATACTCTCTTATTATTCAAACGAAGAAGCAAAATCAAAATTTAATATTCCAATTAGCTGTGTGCTAATTTAGGAATATTACAATCCTCCCCTCCCAAGTGTTGCTTGTCCCCAGGAAACTGCAAGGATATAATTGAAGAGCCTCCTCTCCTCCTTATATAGCATCCTCATATGATAAGTTCCTCCAATGAACAAGATGCTCTCTCATCAATATGTCCCCAAGTTGCTCCTCCCAAGTGTATAAGTAAGCCTTTGGTGATAAATCCAAATGGCTCTCATCATGAAAAAGTGGGATATCCATGGAGGAAACTATATATGGTCTAGAGGCATTATTGAGGCAAGGAATCAGAAAATTAGTGGGAACCTTAATTCCCATGTGAAGCTCCAAACCCAAGCTATCATCCACACAAAGTGAGTCACCCTCCAAAATGGTAACTCATGGAAAAATTATTCTACCTTTGGCTCCTGCAATGTAGGTGGGCTTCATAAGTGAAAATGATAGACCAAATGGCCTACCCCACGTTGTCTCTCTATCCACTTATGAAAAGTGTAGATATGTTGTTGATATTGGGCTACAATAGTGTTTCCTCAAGGGACAAAAGGACAACTGGATTTCCAAAGATACCTTCTCTATTTTCATGAATCTTGCTTCCCAAACCATCCCATACCAAGTGAATAACACATCTTCACCATATAGTATCCAAATCTGAAAGATATTGAACGTCATGTGTAATTATGGATCGTACCAATGGTTTCTCTAGTGGATACAGTGTAGTTTTACTAACTGTTGTTTCAAAACATCATGTGGAAATTTTTCTCCCAACAAAGTGCTAGTTGTCCATGTTTTCTCATCTACTAGGAAGTAGTAAATGGTATTATATATCAGCTAAGAATAATAACAACACAACATTTTCCCAAAGCTATACAAGAAAGGGCTATCTCCATCGTAAATGTTGGTCCTAGAATGACTAGGAAGCACAAATATAATCTTTCCCTCTTTAGGAGAAATGCACCATATATAGATGGCAAGAGAATGAAAATACTTTGTGAAATGATCAATAAGTACATAAATACAATTCTTGCCATGCATTGTGAGTGGGCTGAAAATGAGGTTCATGGATGAGCCCTCCCATGAGAATCCCCTCATAGTGGTCTAAAAAGTGAAGGGATGCATACTCCCCTTGGAATACTCCATCAATAGATAAATACTCCCAAGTGGCAGCGTTGTTGGCCTTTGTGATAAGGTTATTTTCACCTCATGAATCCATTCTTTGACATGACACATACCAAAGACATCCACCATAATGTTGCTATATATGGGAGATTCCTTCCTATGTGGAAGTACCTCCTGATTTTCCAAAACTAAGAAGTAGCCCCTTTGCACCATGTTTGTGCCACCATCCACTACCATAACACCATGCAAAGTATGGGCTGCTCTCCCAAGAGTAACCAAAGAAAAATAGATCATGCCACCTCCTTACACCTCCATCATACAAACCATGAGGTGAAAACATGATGATTGACATGAAGAATGCCACATCATCACAATGCACCCAAACTCCTTACTGCCATATGATGCAAGTGCCATGCCAAGTCCCAACGACCAACATACCCTTTTAAGTCAGATATATCACATGCTGACCAAACTCTTTCAAGAGTAGCCAGCACATCCTTGCCTCCTCCTGCCATGTGTCATAGATATGCAAGTGGCTCTCCAGCCTCTTGCTCATCAACATCACCCATCCAACTAATGGTGAGTGTCTACTATCATGCTCCCAATGGGTATTTCTCCAATGGAGAATACCATCCTCCCAAATCTGATTAATATATTTGCATTTCATGGGATGTTGAAATGAAATCTCCTGGAGATCTCCATATGAAGACCACTAATCAATGACCAAATTGACCCATGAGGATCCAAATATGTTGTAGGAAAAAACTTCTCATTGAGCTGTGAAATGCTCCTCAAGAAAGATCCATCATAATAATGGGAGATAAGATGTGTCTCATCAACCATTTGTCTATCCTCAGCTACACATATAGAATGGTCATTGGAATGCTCCAATAATGGTTTGGCCCTCAACTCATCACTGTTGTTCAATGAAAGCATTGTTGATCTCCATGATGGTGCATCTGCTATCTCATGCTCATGCATAATGCAGAACATATAGTTCTGTCTTGGATTGTTTAGGACAATACTCATCCTAGCCTCCAAAAATCTACACTCCAACCTATTAGTCATCAGTAATTTTTTCTGATTCTGAAGATGACTAAGTAATGGTCCTAGATTTCTAAAAACAAGATTTGTGAAATATTGTGAGTTTTAGAAATCTCACTGCCTTCATTATCCTAAGTTAAAACTATTTCACTAAATTTATCCCTCTTTGCCTTCTAAAGTCTCACCTCACTACTCTGAAAAAAAACTTCATTTTCTAGGCCTATTAACCTCATTTTTCACTCCCTTACCCACACTATCATTCATTTCCTTTTTCCTCTCAAAAAACCCAGTTCTTCCTTTCCTAAAAACCTTCCTAAAGGCAGCCTCATTCATCATTTTCCTTTGAAAAAATTAAACAATGTAAAATCCCCCTTTTACATTGTTTAAATCCAACTTTTTATCCTATCGGGTGTTTTATTTTATATATATATATATAACCCTATTTTATATCAAAAACCTGCCCTTATATGAAATAGGCCTTAAGCCCCTTTCTCTAAACCCCAGCCCCCTCACACCCATAAAACCCATACCTCCGCCTATTTTTAAGCCCTTCCCTGTACAAAATAAGCCTTCGTACTTTTTCATTTCATAAACCCCCGTATACCTTATAATAGGCCCCCCTTAGGCCTTTGAATTATTAAAATGGGCCCCACCTCCCACTATACCCGGTGCCCCTCCATAAACCTTATAACTTAATATATTTCTGTTAAATTATTAAGGCCTCGGGCCTATACTCCACTTAACCCCACCATCCAACCGGACCTCGCCACATGTCCTCCACTTCCGCTAGCCCGATCACTTGTCCACCGCCTCCCGAACACGCGATAGCTGTCGATCTCCCATCCCGAGATCTAACGATACTCGGCGCATATCGCATATATAATTGCACCAGGGTTAACCTTTTCCGACCTATGCGAAATAAGCAGTTTTGCCCCGCTACATGTCACATCCTAAGGTATATCGCGTGCCTCCCACAAAAAACTGCTTACCACCCATTCTCCGTGCAATAAACCGCTTCTGGTTTTCAAAACCGCTCGCCCTCCACGCCAAAATTCAAAACCCTCCTGCCTTCGTTTGAACTCTTGCCTGGTTTTGCCTTTGGAACCTTGTTTCTTGCGCCATCTCCTCCTTTGCAAACACCCTCTGAAAAACCAAAACTGCAAAAAATGCAGTCATATGCCCTCCCCATAGGTTTTAACTAACAAATGGTGTTTTGGGTAGGTTTTAATGGCAGAAATGTATGAAATACATTCCACAGGGCCAAATTCAGTTATAGAGAAAGCCTGGATGACGATTCAGGAGCCTCAACAAATCGATGATGGTCAGAGGGCTTGTATCAATGTTTGCCATCGATGAAACATGATCATCAATTGCTAAAAACCCTCCTTCCACGAAGAATAAGCCTCCCCTGCACACAGAATACAAACACAGTCAAAAGAGACAGTGAAGAGAAGGAGTTTTAAATATTAAAGTTATAATTCTTAATCAAAAGCCAAAACAGGAGATTAGCCAGTCAAAGTAGAAGTCAAAGAAATAAAGGCAGGCAGTTAACCGAGATTAAATGATAAAGGCAAAAGATCCGAAGGGTAAATCAAAAGATTAAATGAACAGACATAGATAAAAAAATATTTAAAGTAAAACATAAATACAAAGAGACATGCGGAGTTAAAGGCCTAAAACAAAGTTTAAAGATAAGATAGAGGTAGATTAATCCCAGAAATGCATTCGAATGACTAAGCCTATGGCAGTTACTCTTTCAAAGATATTTCTGCCACCTAATGCTTTGTTTCCTTCAATAAAGCGTTAGGCAGTTATTGAACCTATTAAGAGATATTTTTTATCTGCCAAGCAGTTATTGTAAAGTTATGAATAGGCCTTAAAGTCAAACATTTCACCTATAAACCCTCAGAAGTTAAGACAGAAGTTATTATTTAGAGAAATATTTGTAGAAATTCCTGCCTTGAGCCTTGCATGGTCTTCAAGACAGAGAATTCATTAACTCTGTAATAAATGACACCCAAACCCTAAGACTTAGCTTCACCTCCTCATTTGCATATAAATATTGCATTTGAGCTTATTATCTTGTTGGCATTTGATGACTCTTTGAAGTAATACATAGTCTCTTGGAAGTTGAAAATAAATTGATGTCTTGGAGCTTGTGAATGCCTTGATCTGTTTGTTGATGGAGGAATATCTGCTTACAGGATCCCTGAGCTTGGTTTACGGTGAAGTGATTTTTTTCTGTTATTTTTTTTTCCTATTTCATTATGTTTCCATCTTTCTATACTACAATAGAACAAAGGATTTAGGCTAAGAAATGTTTCTAAAGGCACCTTAGTTTTGTTTGTTCTTCACTGCCTTAATGTTTTCCTTTGCTAGGACATTTTAGAGAATTCTTAATTGCTCTCTATACCCCCTAAGCTTGTTTATTTCACAAATGGTTTAATACAGTAGGTGTCAAAAATGATTTATGGCTAGCCCTGCTTATTTGATGTCACTAAAACACTGTTTTTGAAGTCTCTCTCTAAAGTACCATTAGTTAGGTCTGCCAAAGAGGTTTTTTTTCGATCATACCCTTTGTACTTGCTTAAATAAATGTTTTAGAGATCTTCATAACTATAATCAAAGATGTTTAGGCGTTCCCTCTTCTTTGATTACAGTTATATGTGTGTCTTGAATGTTTTCTGTCCTTGAAGGTGAAATCACTAGAAGTTAAATGAGTTTCTATCCTTCTATATTTCATTGGAATGTTTCTCTTAAATAATTATCTACTTAAGTTGAATCAAAGAATTTATGGTTTTCCCTGTCTATTGATTGCCTCTTTATGCTTATGATATTTAAGTCCCTTCTTGTTAAAATTACATGATAAAGGATTCTTAATTTCCCTTCATCCTACTTTTATTCTCACAATTGATGTCCATCTCATTCCCTTAAAGACCTTGAAGATCCATTGACCAAGTTAGATTTTCCCTGTGATGCTCCGTGATCTATTGATAAACCTTTCATAACTTTTATAGAATCCATTGCCCAATGATTTGAAGGTTTCCTCATTCCATTTATTCTACTATATCATCTTACCCAACCAAAACAAATCACAAAACCCTTCACTTAACAGCTAGCCTAAAATCAACCATCTAAAGCAAACAAGCTCACATCCTTTGCATACAATAGAGAGAGCCCTCTCTAAGTCCAGGAAGGCTAGGTCCTAGGACTCCAAAGATTGGTTTCATGTTACCCTGTGCATTTGGTCTACCAATTTGCTAAACCACGGGACCCTAAAATTCTGACGATCATGGTGGGATATTCTGAGTAAGTCACAATCTGAAACATTATGTACCCACTGATTCATTGCCACCTCATCGCCACACTAACATTCTGGTGATCATGGTGGGACCTTCTAAGTCAGTGACAATCTAAGTATGCCTTATGACCTCAGAAAACTCACAAATATCCTTATATTGGTATTTAATTTTTTATGGTGGACAACAAGAACATCCTTAAAACAATAAACATCATCCACCTGGCGACTCCACTGGTCTTCAGTAGCCCTGTTGACCTCACTAGTTCTTGTGGAATCCCCTGGGAATGCATTAAGCAATCCTAATCATGCTAATGGTGGATAGAAAAGTTTAAATCTTCCACCTGGCGACTCCACAACTCTTAAAGGACCTAAAGACTCCATTGTTAGAGAACTCTAGAATGGTTGAAAAGATACAATGACCCCTTTCTGATTTACAAACATGGCTCCAAGAATACAACGAAGATATGCCCCAATGAGTAGAGATCATATCCCTAGATTCCCACACAAAACGCCTCAGATAAATTGGATAAAAAACCTATCTATGTTTCAAGATGAAAAATTTGATGATCCTTTGTTACATCTCATCAAATTTCATGTACATGTATGGGGGTTAAAAGTTGAATGGCATGATGACTGCCTCATGAAAATGTTCATGGGGACATTAGAGGGTAAGGCAAGGGAATGGTATGAAGGTTTGAAACCAAGTAGTTTGTTTTCCTTAAAGGATCTCCACAAGGTGTTCTATGAGCATTATAAAGAAAATTATCCATCTTTATCATTAGCTAAAAATTGTTGTGATCAATCTGAAGACCTCATACAATACCTTATGAACATTGATGAAGATTTAGGAATTTGGCATCTAGAAGATCTATTAGAGGAGATTCATGCCTTTCATAATCAAGATAACTATCATGACAACCAAGAAGAGTTTATTGAGGATGAAATCCATCAAGAATTAAGAGAAGATCCACAAGATCGCTCTGAGGAAGCTGAAAGAAATGACAATCCATCTACCCTTTTGTGTAAAGTGCAAGAGGACATTCAGCCACAAGATCAACCTCCACAAAAGAAAGAAAATAGAAAATTCCTCCTCCTTTAACTAAAGAAGAGATAGATCAAATGTTAAGAGTACAAGCAGCCTCTGAACCTTTATATAAAGAAAATATTCCTGTTTGTTCCACTACTGCCTTACCTACTAAAGAAATTTCTCATAAAGAAATTGAGGAACAGATTGATGTTAAGGTTGTAATACCTCCTCAAGAAGACATTCATCCTTATGATCAGTCACAAAAGGAAGAGAAACATCATAGTTCTATCCAGAGAAAGAGAAAGACACCTCCCCTTTTAACTAAACAAGAAAGAAATTAGATCCTAAGCATACAGCCAGCATCCAAATTTCTATGTAAAGAAGATATGTCTATGTGTTCTACTTCTAACCTATCTACTGATGTATTTTCTCATATAGAAACTATAGAACAGATTGATTTTGATGCTAGAATACCTTCTCAAGAAGACCTGGTGCCAAAGAACACTCCTACTCATCTGGATAATGGCTCACAAACAGAAATCAGCTCACTCAATTAGGGCATACTGGGATTTCTTGAAGGCAACATAACATTGCATTCTGAAGCTACCAAATTAGATAATCATAAAAAGGGAGAAGAGATTCTTTCTCAAAAATATCCCAAGGTTAGTCAAGTAAAAGAGGGAGTAATCCTAAATGAGGTCTATTTCTCGAATCCTCTAGGCCAGTTATTATTCAAAGATCCCTTTGATGTTTCCTTAGAGACCTTTAAAGAGGGAGTAAAACATGCCAGGAACAGTTTATGGAAGAGCTTAAAGAAAATTTGGGGTGCTACTATTCAGAAGAAGACAAAGTGGGAGTGGCCTGCCAGCATACCTAAGAGATGGAACAAAAATCAATCATCTAGTCACCTACTTGATTGCATATACTAGAAAAAAGAGTTCACCTAATGAATGTACATCATATATAAAGTTAGATTAGGATATATAGGCGCAAATAAGCTCATCCTTTGAGCATATTTTTAGTTTTAGATTGTTTTGAAAAATGAAAAGACAAAAATAGAGAAAAGAAGGAAAAATAGGGCAGATTTGAAAAAGAGGTATAGCCCCATACCCAAAAAATAGTACTAGTGAAAGTGTGCAAGCCTAAATGCCACTGTTTGTTCAAGAAGAAGGTCTTGTTTCAGTCATCTAGCCTAATCATGGCTAAAACATGTTTTTAATTTTGTGTTGATAAGTTAGTGAAAGAGAGCTTGTCAAATCATTCAAACTTGACTTGTCAAAAAGGATAGATTAGGAATGAAAGATATTGGTTCCACATGCTCAAAATTGAACCAAAGAGAAAGATGGGGATGCATACCAAGTGATATATCACAACCCTTGTTTTTTTAGTTACTATTTCTGCAAAATAATGTTTGTGTGCAACTTGTTCCAATGCCACAAACCATGGCAAGTCAGATTGCCTAATCCTGGTTTAATCCATGCTTTCAATTTCATGTCAATAGTTTAGAGAATCAAGTCTGCCAATCAGCTTAATCTTAGTAGTCAAATAGTCTAGGTAGAGCATAAAAGAGTTCACTAGCTTAATATGAATCCTTGGAAGCAATAAGGATAGAAGTAGATAGCTTATTTTTGTTTTCAAAATAAAAATGTCCAGAGTTTTCCAGTTCAAGTGCACTCAAGGAAGAAAAAATGTTAGGACAAGTAGGTTGGGTAGGTAGAAATGAAGTTGAAGAAATCATATGTTGAAGAGTGTTGAGGTCACCACTTCAAATAAATATCAGCAAATTAAAAGAAAGAAAAATCTTCCCAATGGAAGAGGCATTGGTCTTCATAAATCCAGAGATTTGATGTCTGAAAGTTCTAGACACCTCCCAAAAAGTAGCTGCCCTCCCCAAGTGGAGCCACTGTTAGTCATCAGTATTTTTTGCTGATTCCAAAGATGACTAAGTAATGGTCCTAGATTTCTAAAAACAATATTTGTGAAATATTGTGAATTTTAGAAATTTCACTTCCTTCATTATCCTAAGTTAAAACTGTTTCACTAAATTTCTCCCTCTTTTCCTTCTAAAGTCTCACCTCACTGCTCCAAAAAAAAAAACTTCATTTTCTGGGCCTATTAACCTCATTTTTCACTCCCTTACCCACACTAACATTTATTTCCTTTTCCCTCTGAAAAAACCCATTTCTTCCTTTCCTAAAAACCTTCCTATAGGGAGCCTCATTAATCATTTTTCCTTTCAAAAAAATAAACAATGTAAAATCCCCCTTTTACATTGTTTAAATCCAAGTTTTAAGCCTATCACGTGCTTTATTATATATATATATATATATAACTCTGTTTTATATTAAAAACCCGCCCTTATATGAAATAGGCCTTAAGCCCCTTTTTCTAAACCCCAGCCCCCTCACACCATAAAACCCCTACCTCTGCCTATTTTTAAGTTTTTCCCTGTATAAAATAAGCCTCCACCCTTTTTCATTTCATAAACCCCCTGTATACCTTATAATAGGCCCCCCTTAGGCCTTTGAATTATTAAAATGGGCCTCGCCTCCCACTATAACCGGTGCCCCTCCCTAAACCTTATAACTTAATGCATTTATATTAAATTATTAAGGCCCCGTGCCGATACTCCACTTAACCCCGCCATCCAACCAAACCTTACCACTTGTCCTCCACTTTTTCTAGCCCGATCACCTGTCCACCGCCTCCCGAACGCACGATAGCCGTCGATCTCCCGTCTCAAGATCTGATGGTCCTCAATGTTATCACTCTACTAATTCTAAAGTTGTGAGATTTTGGTTCTTAGTCAAATAATACTAGAGGTAACCACAAACCAGCTTCAAACTCTAGGATCTAGCCTTCCTAGGGTTCATAGAGGGCTCTCCCTTTAAAATTTAACTTTGTTTCAATTTGTAAATATTAGGCTAGTTATGAATGTGCAACTTTGGTTTTGTTTTGGTAGATTTGGTGGGGAAAATCACTTCAAAGGATGGATAGTGGGAAATCTATTTGTCCATTGGGCTAAGGAGTCAAAATCAAGTAAATAGGACTGGGATCAAGGGCAAAAGGTCAAATGTTTTCAGGGCAAGATAGATAACCCTTGGAGATCTTGGGAAATTGTTTTTATGAGGTGGTATGATCGGGATAAAGGGTAATTAAGAATTATTTGATCCGGAAAAGGAAGTATTAGGAAGAGTTCAAACAAGAGGGGGAGAAATTAAGGGTTCCCTACACTGGAAATCAGATGAAAACATATAAATGATAACTAGTTAAAAACAGGGTGCTTTTAACAAATCCTGTAGCAATGCTCCTAAATATACATTCAGATTTAGAATAAACATAAATGGATGCATGTAACAAATAAAGAAAACAATGACAATTGAGGAAATACTTCACGCCAAATAGCTCATCATAGAATCCTAAAGTATGATGCCAATTGTTTTGATCCAGCCTACTACTCGAATTTTGACACACAAAAAGCTTTCAAGTCCAAGAAGAAATGACTATAACAATCCCAACAATTTTATTCCACACAAAATACTTCTAAAGATGAAGTATTTATACATAGTATTTTACAAAATATCCTAGAAGACTTCTAGGAATTATCTTAGGAAAATAAAATATATTTACAATATTAATAGAGATAGTTTCTTAACAAATCAGCAAGCTATCCTATTTATCCAAAAGAAATAGAAAATTTTTTGAGGATAAGATGCAACTAGCTGCCTTGGTGTCCTTCTTGCTGGCTCTTAGATATTTTTTGGAATCCGATCTGCCTTGTCTGATACTCTTTCTCAGATACTCTTTATTCACTGATACTCTCTTAAACTGATATTTCTTTAACCCTTAGTCAAAAAATGTTTACTGCTGTAAAATCTACTTTGACTGTAACTCAGAAAATAGTTTAGTCCTCTTTTGATCTGTCTGTCTTTTATCCTTCATAATAAATCTGTTATTGCTTGCCAATCCTCTTCTTTAGGAATTTGTATTTTCTTTAATTTCCTAAAGTTTTAATCAGCTTCAGTATATCTAGCAAAGGTTGTCTTGATGATAAACAAGTGTTTTATTTCATGTTACAAGTAGAATAAATCTTCAAAACTCTTGAGTAACACTTTTCCTGTTGATATGCCTTGGCCTGTTGGTTTATTTACCTGTTCTTTTGAAAACTCTCTAATATTCTTATCATAGTCATTTTGAGGCATCAGTTTATCATTAATGACCATAATATCAGGCAGTCCTTTTTGCCACAAATTTGTAAACTTAACCATAAACCTAGTTATGGTAGTATTCATACTCTCACATTTTTCTTCTAGTTGCCTCATCAGATTCTTATTTGTGGTAACTTTCCTAATTTCTAGGATAGTTTCAGTTATGTCTGTAATCTTGAGTTCTTCCAACTCCTGTCTATTTTTCCTGTTAAGTAAATTGATTAACCTTACATCTTGCTCTGGTTTATCAGCCAACTCACTTTGAGTCTTTTGAATTTCTTCTTGTGCTTTTAGTAATAACTCTCTTTGCTCAAAAATTACCTGAATTGAAGGCCATACATCATGGATGGATTCAATGAAATTGTTCTAAAGGTAATTTTTGATGCATGATATTTTCTCCTTTAACGTCAATTCCTTCTGCAATTTCTTGAACTCTTCATTCAGTCTGATGGAATTTTGTTCATGTGTCTTTGCATTTATCTAAGCTAATTTATTTGACTTCTCAAAATTTTCTACCATCTTTGTCAACCTGTTAATCTCATTTGTCTTTAAAGACATTTCTTCCATTGCTTTCACTATTTTTCTGGCCTCATCTGTAGGTTGTACTGTTTTTATAGATGATTCAGTAGCTGAGGTTGTGGAATAAGTCACTGGCACTGCAGTAGCTAGTGGTTCTTTGGGTGCCAAATTTTTTGCTAAAGTTGAAGGCAGTACTGCAGTGATAACTAGAATAATTGTAGGAATCTCTGGTTCTTTCACTATTTCCTTTTCTTGGACAAGCTTGTCCATATGTATTACCATCTCCTTAACCTGGGCTGTCAACTGAAGAATTAAATTCATCATGTCATATTTTTCACTTTGTTCTTGTATGAATTCTTTTGTTTGAGGATGCTCACTTTGAGGAAGTTTGAGTTGTTTCCTCAAGGCTGCTATATCTTCATTTTTATTTTTCACCAATAATTTTGCTGCTTTGATATTAGCAGGGTCATATCCCACCTGCAACACTAGTTATTCTAAGGCTTTTATCCTTATATCCTTGGCATACAATGAGGCTTTCTCCAACTTCATCTGATCTTGCATGTTGGAGATGGTGTTTTGGAGCTTCTGAGCACTCATGGCTTTGTTTGTGACAATAGAATATAACATTTCAGAGGTCTGTCTGTGGAACTCAATTTGGTCAAGAGCATGTATATTATCTGTGTGAACTTCCAAATCAAATTTCTTATAATTTTCCACTGTCTTAGGTGATTTGACTGTGGGCTGCAACACTAACATGATTAACATTTGATTTGAATAATCAAATGCAGAAAGGAGCCTATTTTGTACACTTGAAGTCTGTTTGAGATATTGAGAATAAATATTATTCTTTATCTCTTCATTCTTCAGTTTTATCTGCTTATATTTCTCTTTGATATCCAAATCCTTTTCCTCAGATGCCTGTGAGGAAGACGCTTCCATGCTTTGTTGTCTTTCCATCAACTGTGTATCTTCATTATTTATTTGTCCTTCATTCTAATTTTTAGTAGTTGGTTTATTGATAATCACAGTAGCAACATTTGTCTCTAGAAAATCTGTATTGGTATTTAAAGGCTCTGTTTCTTCAACATCAATTGTCACTTTTCCTTTACCTACTGAATCTAATTTGGGCCTTTTTTTATATATGAGCTTGAACTTGGTTTCAGTTGTAGTTTCTACCACATAGGCTCCTTCTTCCCTTACTCTTTTAATGGACTTATCTGGTTGATCCAGGTGGATATTCGTGGCCACCCACCTATTCCACTTGGGCCCCCACCATTGTCTCTTTCAGTTTTTCAGTTTCGGCATAACTTACTATTTTTAGCAGTTTTTCGGGTCCTGAACTTCCGGAGCCGTTTTGAGGCCCTAAACGACATTTTTTGGGTATCATTTTACCATCGAATTGGATCATCCAATTCGTCCCGACAGTTGTAGTCCTCGGATAGAGATTTCTAATGATGTATCATGTGCATCAAACGGAGATAGTATGCCAAAGTTACGTCCCTGGGAAGTTGAAACACCAATTTACCCAAACGGGGCCCATAGTTTTGGCGCTTCATCTCTTAGGGTTAGGTTTTTGGATGTTTAGGATTCTCCATTGTTTCTCAATAATAAATAGGCCCTCGAGCCTCATTGTAACTCAGTTCAGAGGCCTGTAGCCACCACATCTCTTCTCAGAGATAGCTACCAGCGCCCTAGCTAGTTTTATTTCCATTCTGTCTGTAAGCAAATTTCGGTTCTTTGATATTAATGAAATGAAGTGTTATTTCCGCTGCATCTCTGTATTTATGGTTATATGTTTATTCTGTTGCGTTCCTGCATAAATCCGGATCAGTGGTATCAGAGCGGTCTGATTTTTCTCGATCCTTCTTTGCATGTCCCCAACGAGGTCGGGGTATAAGGAGCTAGGGCTCGATCTGGTGGAACCTTTGCAAGATCAGCCTCGCAAACCTCAACGGACACCCATGGGGGACGAAAAGAAAGATGAGGGAGCAGGAGATCCTATCAAAATATTGCTCGAGGAGGCCCTCGAAAAACAAAGGAACGCGATGATGGATAACTTTGCTCAGATCCTTCAACGGTTGCCCACCGGCGGTGCATCTGCATCCAGCAGCCACTCTGGAGGTGCGACTCCTTTTAAGGTACAAGTAAATTTTGACATTCCCATATTTGAGGGTCAAATAGACGCAGATGCCATAGATAGATGGTTGAATCTATTAGAAGGATATTTCTCTGTTCATGACTTTTCAAACCGCGAGAAGATTATTTTTGCACTCCTCAAAGCTACCCCCCATGTGAAGGACTGGTGGGAAACCTACTGCGAGAACAAGGACCAGATAGAACCCTCTCTATTCTCGATCGTACCAACTTGGAATTCTTTCCGAGACGCCTTCAAGGAACAATACTATCCCGTGGGGATCTATGAGGAAAAGTACATACAATGGACCACGCTACGACAACAAAGGGATCAAGATGTGCATGAGCTGACGAATCTGTTCCATACCCTGCGCACAAAGTTGGGTATCAAAGATTTAGAGAAAAATTTGGTGCTAAAGTATCGTAGCTGTCTGCACAGATACATTCAGGAGGAAATGGATTTCCTCGACATCTCCTCGCTTGGTACGACATACCGGTATGCTGCCAAGATTGAGCAGAAATTCAAACAGAAGAAGTGAGACTTTGGATCTGCGAATCAAAAGCAAGGGAAAGGTGCTTCCAAACCGCAGAACAAAGGACAGAGCCAAGGCATGGAGGCTAAAGAAAACCCGTCAAATCCACAAGAAAATAACAGCACCGCAAAGCCGAAGAAGGACACGGGAAAGTGGTGTGAGTTCCATAAGAGCTCCACTCACAACACAAGTGAGTGTCGGGCCAAGCAGTCGCTAGTGGCCGAGATGAGGGCTTCTGAGGCAGATGCATGCTCCGACTCCGAATCAGAACCTGAAAAGGGGAATGAAAAAGGGAAACAGATTATTGATGCAGAGCCCAATGCCACTGTTGCCACTACAAAGATCCAGAAGGAGGAACCGGAAGATCCAGAAGAGGAGGAACGTCTCTTCCACTCCCAGATGTGGGTAAAGGGCTCCCCTATACAGTTCATTGTCGACAATGGGAGCCAAAAGAACCTCATTTCAACAGACGCCATGAAGCGTTTGGGCTTGCCGACCACAGCTCGCCCACATCCATACACCATCGGGTGGCTTCACCAAGGACGAGATCTCCGCGTCAGCCAGCAGTGCCACCTTCCCTATAGCATCAAGCCCTTCACGGATGAGGTATTATGTGATGTTGCTCCTATTGATGTTTCTAATGTATTATTAGGACAACCATACTTGTGGAAGTGTCATGCTGTGTATGAGTCTCGACCTCGTGCTGTTATTGTTACTTTGGGAAATAAGTTGTACAGGATACCAGAGGTACCACCTCCTACGGCTATCTCTTTGGTTACTGTAAAACAATGTAGTAAGCTCATTTCCCAAACCAGGAAATTCGTTTTCCTGATGATCTGCCCCGAGGGCAAGAAGAAGACTGTGGCCACGACCTCCAGACAGGGCTCCTTTGCACAAAAACAGCAAATGGATAAGGTTGTGGAGGAGTATGGGGAAATCTTCACCTCGCCCACAGGGGTTCCTCTGCACTGTCAGGTCAAGCACCCGATTGATCTGACCCCAGGTGCACCGCTACCCAATGGACCGATCTATCAGCGCTCTGTTCTGGAGAATGATGAAATCAAGAGGCAGATTCAGGAGCTGTTGCAGAAAGGTCACATCAGACCAAGGTCATTGCCCTGTGGGAGCTCGATCGTGTTGGTACAAAAGAAGGATGGGACGTGCAGACTCTGTATTGACTATCGGGCGCTGAACAAGATCACTGTCCGGAATAGGTACCCAATCCCACGGATTGATGACCTTCTGGACCAACTCAAAGGTGAAAAATATTTTAGCAAGATTGACCTGAAGTCTGGGTATCACCAGGTACCAATTGAACCCTCTGATGTGTGGAAGACTGCCTTCAAAGCCAAGGAAGGCCTTTTTGAATGGCTAGCCATGCCTTTCGGGTTGACGAATGCTCCCGCAACCTTCATGAGGATGATGGACGACATCTTGCGGCCATTCACCAACTCATTTTTAGTGGTTTACTTGGATGACATTCTGATCTTCAGCAAGACTTGGGAAGAGCACCTTCACCACATCCGACAAGTCCTCCAAACATTGCGGCAACACAAGTTGTGTGCCAATTTGGAGAAGTGCACGTTTGGCATGATCCAGGTTCAATATCTGGGATACATTATTGATGAAAGGGGGGTGCATGTGGATCTAGCCAAGATCCAAGTCATTCGGGATTGGCCAGCCCCAACCACTATAACAGAGCTTCACAGCTTTCTGGGTCTTGCTAATTTCTACCGTAGATTCATGTTTGGATTCTCTCATATCACTTGGCCCTTGAGTCAAGTCACCAAGGGAGGAGCGAGAGAAAAATTATTTTGGTCGGAAACTCAACAGAAGGCATTCACAGAATTGAAAAATCACCTCTGTTCTGCCCCAGTGCTCACATTACCTGACTTGCAACAGCCATTTGAGATCGAGACAGATGCCTCTAACAATGCTATTGGGGCATTTCTTACTCAACAGGGACATCCAGTGGCATATCACAGTGAGACATTGTCTGAGACAGTTCGCAAGTAAGCCACCTATGAAAAAGAAATGTATTCCATTGTGCAAGCCTGTCGACAATGGAAGCATTACATTTTTGGGAAGGAAACAATCATCCACACAGACCACCGGCCCCTACAGTTCATACAGACACAAGGGAAGTTGCAGAATGATTGCCATCAAAAGTGGTCCACATATCTGCAACAGTTTCATTTTAACATCAAGTACAAGAAGGGTAGCACCAATAATGTTGCAGACTGCCTCAGCCGACCACCGATCGTGGCGCTCACCACTGTGCTCAACTCTTGTGGGCACGAGACTTTTGATTGGCCGCTTCTCTATGAGAGTGACCCAGAATTCGGCCACACTTACAAGGCACTCTTGGGGGTTACACAAGTTCCAAATTTTCACCTCCAAGATGCACTTTTATGTCACCTGGGACACCTTTGTGTTCCTTCAAGCGAGCGTGCCAAGATGATATGGGAAGCACACTACGGTCGAGTCGCTGGGCATTTCGGGGTCGAGAAAACAGTAGCAATACTACAGAAGTATTTCTATTGGCCGAACCTTCGAAAGGATGTCGAGAAGCACATCAGATCCTGCACTGCTTGTGCCATTGCCAAACCGACCATCAAGAAGCAAGGTCTATATACTCCACTACCTACCCCTAGTCGACCTTGGGAATCCATCTCCATGGATTACATGTCGGGCCTGCCTTCTACTAAGAATGGAAATGACTGTGTTTTCATGGTCGTTGACAGATTCTCGAAGATGGCCATTATGGCGGCCTGTAAGAAGAATATCACAACAGAAGCCATTGCTAAACTCTTCTTTGAACGAGTGTGGGTGCACTTTGGGATCCCATAGTCTATCATATCAGATCGAGATAGCAGGTTCCTCAGCAAATTTTGGTCCAACCTCTAGTCAATGTTGGACACAAAGCTCACCAAGTCCACAGCTTTCCATCCCCAAACAGATGGCCAGACAGAGGTCATCAACATAATGATTGTACACATTCTGCGCATGTAAAATTCAAAGCATCCACGCACATGGGACGAGAGCCTCCCCTATGTACAATATAGTTATAACAGGGCTCTCCATAGTTCAATTGGCCATAGCCCCTTTCAGGTGGGCTTGGGATTCCAGCCACTATGTCCCATTGACGTAGCCATGCCATTTGCAGCTGCTCAGGCCGATTCAGCTCATGTCCAGTCTGAAGTTGACAAAGCAAGTAGCTTCATCGAGCGCATTCAACACATCTTCCAACAGGTTCATGATATATTGGACAGAGCCAATGTGAAGTACAAGCAGCGCCATGATCAACACCGGGTGCCACACAACTTCCAGGTGGGCGAAAAAGTATGGCTACATTTGCAGAAGGAGCGCCTCACTAGACCCCACCGCAAGCTTCGCTCGCTCCGATACGGGTCGTACACTGTCACCAAGGCTGTAGGGAACAATGCCTTTGAGCTTATTATTCGTCCATTCCTTGGTCTGCACCCAGTCTTCAATGTGGATCGCCTTCGTCCTTACTTCCCACCTCTACTGGACACCTCGGACATTGCAGAACAACTCACACCAACATACTTAAACCTAGACTGCATGGAACAGGCCACCATAGATTGTATCATGGACTTGAAAATCAAGAACACTCGCCAACAGAAGATCCAACTGTATCGGGTTGTCAAATCTGGCCAACTCCTGCACCAAGGAAAGTGGTTCACCAGGGACCAAGTTCAGCAGAAATTTCCTCATCTCATGGAGGAACTTAACGCAATGGGGACCATTGCTTCCTAAGGGGGGAGGAATGATCCAGGTGGATATTGGTGGACACCCACCTATTCCACTTGGGCCCCCACCATTGTTTCTTTCAGTTTTTCAATTTTGGCATAACTTACTATTTTTAGCAATTTTTCGGGTCTTGAACTTCCGGAGCCGTTTTGAGGCCCTAAACGACGTTTTTTGGGCATCGCCCCTGCAACGAATATCATTCTATTTCAAAATGATATTTGTGGTGAAATTTGTAGTCCTCGGATAGAGATTTCTAATGATGCATCATGTGCGTCAAACGGAGACAGTATGCCAAAGTTACGTCCCTGGGAAGTTGAAACACCAATTTACCCAAATGGGGCCCATAGTTTTGGCGCTTCATCTCCTAGGGTTAGGTTTTTGGATGTTTAGGGTTCTCCATTGTTTCTTAATAATAAATAGGCCCTTGAGCCTCATTTTAACTCAGTTCAGAGGCCTATAGCCACCACATCTCTTCTCAGAGATAGCTACCAGCGCCCTAGCTAGTTTTATTTCCATTCTGTCTGTAAGCAAATTTCAGTTCTTTGATATTAATGAAATGAAGTGTTATTTCCGCTGCATCTCTGTATTTATGGTTATATGTTTATTCTGTTGCGTTCCTGCTTAAATCTGGATCACTGGTTGATTTGTAGTCTCTAAGGTATGACTAGTATTATCTTTGTTCACTGCATCTATTAAAGTGTTTTTAGTCCATTCAATTTGATTGGAAAACTTTTCTATTTCTAGTTTTACTTCATGGATGAAGGGTGTTAACTTGCATTTAACCCTTAGTTTACTCAAGATTCCTTGTGTATCATAGTTCCAAGGGAAACTCTCTTCAAATTTATATTCCAATAACTGATTAGCTGCCTCTTTCTCTGCATCCCTGTGATTGCATATGAATGGCCCTATATGATTCTTTAGTTTGAATTGGGTCTTCTTCTTAGCTTCCATGAAATTTATGGAATCAAAGTTTATGATCTGCCTGATGTACTCCAAGGCAAAGATCCTCATTGAAGGATGTTTGGGTAACTTGTAAGGTAACAAGCTTGACCCAAAGACCTTGATCTTAGTATATTTTTCATACAAATACCAGTCACCAACCTTACTCTACTCTGACAACTACAATATCTTTTTCATTTCTTCATTTATTTTTGGTTGCTCTGTTTTGGTCAACATTGTGATTACTGGATGTAAAAATAACTCTGAAAATTATGAATAACTAAAATCTGTACATTCTTTCCTGAGCAAGGATGTCCAAAAAATGACAGATAGAGGATTTCCCTCTATGTCAAGTTTTTGGAGAGTAATTGGAAAATTATCTGATTGGAAGTATAAAAAAATATGGAAAAGATTGGAGGTATATCTGAGCACTCCCTCAATTTGAAAATTAGTCAATTGATAATGAATACTATCAGTAATGAAACCAAAATAATAAAATATTACTGATGGGGGTTGACCTGGGGAGAAAGTGGATAAGAATCCCAAGATGGACTCATTTGTGTGTTCATCAATAAAATATCCAAGGATGAAGGAAAGCATGGAAATCACATGTCTTAAACCTTCAAGGAATTTAGCAGTAGAATATGGGGGATTTAGCTCAGGAATTTTTACATGTAGAGGCATAAATGTCTGAAAAATCATGAACCTCTTGGGAAAATCTAGGCCAAAATATAACTTGGTGAGGGCCTCTATAGACAAAGGGACTGCTTGGGGGTCATGTTGACGCTGCAACATCTAGTTAATTGGTTCTGCAGTAACGGTAAAAATCACATCTTTAGTGGCATTTACAATGGCTCTTTGCTCAAGAACATAATACTGCTGACACAATATAATGACCTCTTGACATGGGTGAGTTAATGGGACAACGTATTTGGGCAAATGGGATTCCCAAATATGGAATTCTTCTTCATTATCTAATGACTTTTCATAGAACCAGTTATGGATATCTAGCAGGCTAAATTCAACAATGGAATCTGCTATCTTGTAATCAGTATCAGCTAGTGGGATGTGTTCAATATCAACAACAAGTGGTTGAAGATGATTTACAACAATAGCAGTATTTGAAGTCAAGGCAGGGGTAGGTTTAGGTACTTTGGAACCTTTAGGCTTGCTTGCATTCTTCTTCTTAGGCATTTTGGGCTACTTCAGCAAGTTTATACATTTTGCAGAATTAATTTACTTTAGGAAAGGTTTTATTGGACAAATTTGGCAAAGTATAGCTTTTTTATTTTGACTTTCTTCTCAATTAGGTCTATGAAAGAGTTTTATAGAATTTTAACTTGTTTGAAACAAGAAACAAGGGTTTCTTGAGTATTTTAATGGAAATTTGGGCTAAAAAATCTTTTGAAAAGGGTTACAGAGGCTTAGGATACCTGCAGAGGTTTTCTAGTTTGATTTCAAGCTTGAAATAGTTGATCAAAGTGTGAAAAACTCACAAATTTCTTAAAAAATTGTGCGCAGCAGAGAAACAGGGTTTCTGGGAAAAATTTGACCGGGTCTGGCCTATTTTTGGGGCTTTTTGGCAATTTCTTTTAATCGATTTTTAAATTCTAAGTATGCTTTTGTTCTTAAAATATCTTTCAAATCATTTGCTAGTTCAATTTTTAGAAAAATACCTGTTCTAATGCAGGTATTTGGCCTTCAGAAGATGTGTCAGAGTTTTTTGAATGAGTTGATGGCTTCTGTAGCTTTTCTGGAGCAATGTGCAGCTCCTCGACAATCTTCAAAGGTTACAGGGTAGATCTTGTAGGTTTCAGGTGCAGAAATGGAGGAAAAAGGCTTAAAAAGGGTGTTTTTATAGTCGGGAAGGCGCGAGTATAGGTTAAATGCAGAAGAGAAATGAATGAAGTTTATTTCGTAGGTTTAATATAGATTTTGGTTATATTACTTCGACATTGAATGATTGTCACGCCAGGCATGAGTAGCGGTTTTGGGTTTCAAAGGATTAAAACAACCAGTGGTTATTGTGCAACAATCTGGTGGTAAGCGGTTTTAGCTTGAACCCACGCAATCGAATAAGAATCAACCACGTGGAGGAGAGAGGAATTTCTAAACCATCCATTTCGCGCAGATTTGGAGCTTGTGTGATCGCACATCTTCTCAAAGTCTAAAGTTTAGGTTTAATGTATTGATTTAAACCTTTGAAAATGTTTAAATCACACATATTCATTCGGGTTAATATTTATATAGTCTTCGAACATTTTGACATATGCTTGAATACTATAGGGGTGGGATTAGTTTCTATAGATATGTTTAGACCAATGGGTTTGTTAGGGCGGGGTTTTTATATTTCGCATTTGGGATATAAAACTTTGGTCTGAACTTTAAAATAGTGGGTTTTGTGGATTTATTTAAATATAAGGGAATTAATATATACATGTAGGTGTAGCTAGGGATTTAATACGCTAAGTTAGGTGTTAATATGAAAAAAGGGTAGTGTAATGGTCATAAAATACATGTTAACTCTAAGTAAAGTGTAAATCATAGACAAAATAAAACATTGTTGCCTTTTAATATTATTTCACTTATACTTAGGATAAATGCATTTTGAGGGTTTATGCATGATTTTGAAAGGGACTGAAGTTAATTATTTGGGGTTCTATTTTTACTAAGTAAAAAATGGGTGTTTTACTTAGGAAAAAGGGATGATTTATGAATGAAGGACAAATGTTGATGAATGAGGGTTTAAGGTAGGAATTCAATATCTTATCTGACCAGTCATCAAACCTTGGGTCCGGTCCCAACAAAAGTCACAGAAATGCTCTGAGCCTTTTTTACTGATAGTTTAGAATATTGAATAATTGCAGGGGGAGGGGAAATTAGTGATTTTTCCCCATGATGCTTTATTACATGCTTTCTCAACTGCTTTCTACTTACCCAACTTTATTTCTAACATTATTTCTTCATTTTGTAGGTGCATTTAGGCTTGCAACCTTTAAAACATTTTTCTTTCAAAGCATAAAACTGTCTAAATCTACCTTATTTCATGTGAGGGATCAGATTAAACTGTTGAGCTCCTCATTATTCTCTACCTATATATTGATTTTTCAAGTTTAAAATTTTTGACAAATCTTTATTCTCTATCTAAAACATGAAATTGAAAGCATGAAAAGTTAAGTTTAAATTGTTTAATTGATCATGGATTATGGCATTTATTGACACTCTGCACATAATCATTATTCTTGCAGTAAAAGTAAAAGTAGTGGAATTTGGACTTGCCCACTTTCAGGTCGTATTTCTCTTTTTTCTTTTGGGGTCTATATTTTTTTTAAGTCCTTTGATTTTTCTTTTAGGACTTTTTACCCTCTTTTTCGCTTTTTATTATTTTTCATTTTTTCAAAATATGGGAAAACAACTTGCAGAAAGCAAGGTTTGTACATGTTTACAAGACTATCAAAGTCAATTCAAAATTTTATGAACCCTATTATTATAGGACCCTAACAGTGGCTCCACATGGGGATGACATTTCCTGGTGAAATATCAAGAACTTCGAGACTAGTAGCCTTTGGAATTTGGATGTGATGACCCTGTAAATGTCTTCTGATATCTGCAATTTATTCATACTTATGATATTTACCTCTCAAAGCTTAGGGACTTCTCTCTGGGCTTCAAATTTGTTAGGGAAACATCCAATCCAATCTAAACTCTGCAATGTATATGTACAATGATCAAAGTGAATAAAAACTAACTATTTGTTAAGTCAGTAGAGTAGTAGTGCTTCAGCATTCTACCATTGACTAGTCCTTCTTGTAGATCTATTCCATCCATTTCTTTCAAGAAGAAAGAATTATTACCTCTATATCCATAAATCACATAAGGTCCTTTCCACAGAAAATAAAATTTTCCATGTTTACCTTTGTCTTCTCTTCTGGAATCCCACTCTAACACTTCATCTCCAATGTAGAAATCATCCTCTTTAGTATTTTTATCAAAACTTTCTTGATCTTATCCTGAATGACTTGAGATTTGATATAAACTTCTTCCCTTGTTTGTTGCAAGTGAATAGTTTGATTTATTATTCTTTGAATGTCATTTGTTTCAACTTGTAACTCTTGGATAATTTTCATCACTGATACACCTAAGGAGGATGGAAAAACAACATCCATTCCATAAACAAGTTGGTAAGGGGAAGTACCAATGGATTTTTTAGTAGTAAGTCTATCTGCCTATAAGGCATTGACTAACTTCTTATTCCAAGTCTTTTCATTGTCTTCAAGTAACTTTTTGATAATGTTTACAAGGCTCTCGTTTGAGGATTCAGCTAGGCCATTGCCTTGGGGGTAATATGCAGTAGAATGACCTAAGGTAATATGGTATTTGTGGCAAAATTCAATCATTTTCTTGGATTTGAATGTTGTTTCATTGTCAATAATTATCTTTTGGGGACATCCAAATCTTGAAAGAATGTTGTTTTCTAGGAAAGAGATAATGACAGTATATGTGGCTTGTCTGTGGGATCGGCTTCAATCCACTTGATAAAATAGTCAGTGGTTGTCAAAATCCACTTATGTTGGCCTGAAGATGGAGGGTGAATTTCACCAATGAAGTCTAAACCCCATTTTTGAAATGGAATTTCAATTGAAATAGGCTTTAAGACGAGGGGTAATAATTTCTTTTTACCCTAAAAAATTTGGCACTTATTATAGGAAGTTACATACTTTTTGACATCAGCAAACAAAGTAGGCCAGTAAAAACCAGCTCTCAGGATCTTTTTTGCAGTAGTTTTCCAATATAGATGTCCTCCACAGTCACCTGCATGAAATTATTTAAGTATTTTGTCAACTTCTTCCTTAATAAACAATTTAATAAAATCCCACCATGATCTCTCCAAAAAAGTACATTGTCTAAAATACAAAATCTTATTGCCTTTAGTTTTAAGAATCTGGCTTTGATTCTTGACAATATAGGAGGACCTTGTAAGTTTAGGAGTAAAAATATGATATCTGTATACCAAGGTGAGTCTGAGAAGGCTTCACTGATCGTTGGAGTCGCCATCTTTTCCTGATCATCTACTTGGGAAATAAAATTTATGTCTAGGGAATTACAGTTAGATTCAGAAATAAGTTTGGCTAATCCTTGACCTTTGATGAGTTTTGTGGGTTTTATCTCTATGTCATATTCTAAGATAATGGCAATCCACTTACCTCTTCTTCCATCGGGACCATCCTGAGTAAGGATGTCTTTTACTACAGAATTTGGGACATAGGCAATGATATGAGAGTAGAGAATATAAACTCTAAAGAATTTAATGGAATCTCTTATTTCTCCATAATTTTGTACTTCAAATGGGAATCTCTAAGGGTCTTACTGAAGAAATATATGGGTTTTTCAAATCCTTGGTCATTTTTCTATAGTAAAACTGCAGCAATGGTGTGTTCTGAAGAAAATGAAAAAATTATGAAATATTTCTTAAAGTCGGGACTTATTAGGACTGGAGTTTTATTTAGGGCTTGTTTGATGGAGTCAAAGGACTGTTTGGCCTCAATAGTCCATTTAAGACCTGAATCTTTTTTAAGCATGTTATTTAGTTCTCTAATTATCTCAGCTAAATTAGATATGAATCTTCTTAAAAAAATTATCTTACCTAAAAAGGCTTGTAATTCTTTGATGTTTCTTGGTCGACTGATATTAAGAATTGCATCTATCCTAGTAGGATCTATTCTGATTCCTTCTTTAGAAATTATGTGTCCAAGTAACTTACCTTCTTCTAATCCAAATAAAATTTTCTTAGGGTTTAAAGAGATGCCATATTTCCTACACTTAATAAAAACTTGTCTCAGATGATCCAAGTGTTCATTATCAGTTTTGGAAAGCACAGTAATGTCATCTAAGTAAATTACTAAGAAATCATGTATTTCCTTTGCAAAATCTATGTCCATAGCCCTTTGAAAGGTTTCCCCTACATTCATTAGACCAAAAGGCATTTTTACATACATAAAAGTGCCCCAAGGAGTAGTAAATGTTGTTTTGGCTTGATCTTCTTTCTGGACTAAAATCTGGTTGTATCGTGAAAAACCGTCTAAAAGTGACATCCTAGAAGAGCCAACTACCCTTTGTAATATATGATCCATTTTAGGTAAAGGGTAATTATCTTTCAAGGACACTTTGTTTAGATTCCTAAAGTCGACACATAACCTAATCTCTCCTGTTTTCTTTCTTGATGGAACTAGGTTGGAAACCTAATCAGAATATCTGATTGGTGCAATTATCTGTGCATCATACATTCTTTTCACTTCTTTTTCTATCAAAGGTAATAAAACAGGGTTAATTCTTCTCAATTTTTCTTTAAATGGCTTTTTATCTTCTTTTATTGGAATTTTATGTTGGATTATGCTGGTATCATAGGATTTGAGATCCTCATAACTCCAGGAAAAAACATATTGATATTCCAGTAAAAGAGTAATATATTTTTCCTTTTCTTGTTGAGGTAATGTTTTGGAAAGTTTGATTATTTTGGGTTTTAATTCTGTACCAAGACTGCATTCTTCTATTTCAGATCTAACTAGCTCCATTTTGGTTTTTCTAGCTACATCATTTGAGTCAAAAATATCTTCTAAGGGAGTTAAACCTTTGGGTAAGAAATTATCCTTAAGATTCAATATGTCAGATTCATCATCAATAATTTCTTCAATCCCTACTTTCTCTAAGCTATCTATATCTGATTGACTAAATTTAGTTGGTTTATCAAACTTTATTCTATTTACATCTAAGTTATTCAAATATATTTCACAATCTAAATCTTTATCTATAGTACAATCTGTGTCTATCTTACAGTTCTGAAATTCACCTTCATTGTTCATAAACTTGTAAATCTGTTCATCCTAAGAAAAAAATTTCCATTACTTAAGGTCGTCTGGAATTATTGGCCTATGTTTGACTTCAACAGTATATCTGTGATTAGGTTGGAATGGTAAATTGCATGTACTAGAAAAGGTTGCTAGACAATGAGCCTGTATATTTTATTTTCTAGGTATAGCAGCAAATTTACATTCCAACAAATCATCAGTTAAATCTATCACAGTGTCTCTGTATATGCTTAGTCTAGGATTGTAAATAGAATATACTCCATTTACTTTTTTTATGATCAACTCTGAATCTCCCATGATAAATATTCTTTTACCTCCTGAGTTCCTAATGATTTGGAGTCCTAGGATGAGGGCTTCATACTCAGCCATATTATTGGTACATTTGAAATTGAGCCTGAAAGCATGTCCTCTTGAGTGATTAGTATCCATGTTGGATATCCAAACTCCTACTCCTGCTCCTAACTTATTTACTGAACCATCAAAGTCTAAATGCCATAGAGATTCATGAAAGCTATTATCATTGTTGGGTGTTTTCTTTTTCTCTATTAGTTCAGTTTGGATTTCATTAGTTTCAGAGTTACATAAGATAAAAGAATCAAGGTTAGTTGGTGTAGAGTAAATTGGGTAATTTATAGATCTTTCTGCACTACTGACCATGTACTTCATCAATGTTTCCCTATATAACTTCTTGGGTTGGCCAAAAATTGATATAGTAGCATAAGACATGTCCAATTGTAGAGATCCCTGTAACTTTGCTCCCCATGAGCGAGAAAGTATTGAACTAGTGTTACACACAAATATTTGATTAAACCTAGGCACTTAACTTTACTTGAATCAAATGAAAACAAGTCTTTATAGGGCCTTATGATTTCTAGATTGAGAGTTTCCATTATGGGTTTAGGCATTAGATTATGGGAAGCTCTTGAATCTAGCATGGCATTGTGTAAAATTTGATCATGAATGGTAAGACTGATATAAAATGGAGGAACTGCTCCATATGCATGTTTTCAATTCACATCTGGGCCAAAAATAAACTCTAGCTGATCATCATTTAGATTTATGGAATCTTCTCCATCATTCATGTTTACTATTTCAGTTATAGTTGATTTATACAAGTCATGTTTTACCAATTCAATCAGAGGAATTGGTATTTTTAGCTTTGCAATTTTAGATTGTATGTTGAATGTAGGCTCAGATTTACTGATTTGAATCGATTCTTCCTTGGTAGCTGTAGTTTCTATTGGTTTGTCTTGTTTTTCTACAGTTATTTTTCATTTTCAATTCGTTTGATATTCTCTGTTTGATTTCCTTATGTTTTACTGCTCCTAACTTTCTTTTCAAGGATTGTTTGTGAAGTAGTATATGTTTTTTCATAATTAGAACTATCAGCAGGTGTTTTTGAAGTAGCAGTTTTTGGATCTATTGAATTAGGGTCAGCAGAGGGTATTTTAGGATCTAAATTTGTTGTTTTAAAAAAATTAGAAGCTTTAGAAATAGTAGATTTCCGTGAATATTTTGTAGGTTGAGCAACTTCATCAGTAATATCAACAATTTTAGGGCTTGATGCATTTTTAGGACTAGAAATGTTTTGGGAAAACTGGAGTTTTGCTTATTTTCCCTTGGGAGAATTTGTAGAAATTTTGTTTTGGGAGCTTCTACTGTTTTCTTATTCTGATTTTGGGAAGTTTTCTTGGTAGAAGACTCATTATTTTTCTTATTTCTAAGGTTATATTGACTGTGTATTTCATATATAGCATAATCATAACCTTGTTTATAATCAAAGGATTCACTAGAATCTAATTTGAGTTGTTGGAGTTCAAATAATTCCTGATCTTTCTGAGTGAGAAAGATTGTATTATTATCATCTATTCCCATTAGATTTATTGCATCGTAATCATCATCATTATTCTGAGAACTTTTAGCATAGTTCTCTTGGATTGGGGGCCTTATTGTTTGGTCTGGGGCTATTTCTTTTTCTTATCCTGAATTTGTGTTTTTTCTAAAATTGGGATTTCTAATTTGTTATTGGTTATCCCACTAAGGTCTCCTCTTTATGTTGTCTAATATATCCATCATCCTGTCTAAAGTTTTAGCTAATATGTCTATTTTTGAGTCTGAACTGGAAGTTTCTTCTTTAATGGTCACTCTTCTCTCATTTCTTAGTCTAGCCTTTCTGGCTAAAATGTTTACTTCTACACTAACAACATTTTTTTGCATTCTTTCTAAGGTTTCTGCATTTCTTTCCCTCAACTAATAAGCCATGTCCATGTCAAATCCATCAGGGAATTTGAGTAGGACATTATCAGGGGTGGGTTTAATATTTGCAATGATGGAATTGTAAACACTGTTATATCTAGTGCAGTAATCTTGGACTGACTCATTTGGATCTCTTCTCATGGCATCAAATTCAGACAATATCTGGAGTGGATTCTTTTTCTTTTCCCATTTATTTAAAAAAAATCTATGAAATATAGCTAAATCAGTTACACTACCAGCAGCAAGACCTATAAACCACTTCTTAACTTCTCCTGTCAATGTTTGTGCAAATAACCTCATTTGAACATCAGAATCATCAATCTCATGGAGTTCAAAGAAATCAGCCATTTTATTCATGTGTTGCTGAGCTGTATAATGGGTAGTGGCATCAAACTATGGTATCTTACTATGATAGTCTTGAGGCATGTCATGAAGTTGTTGTGGTAAGACTAGGGGAGCGTATCTAGCAGCCATAGCTTGAAGTTTAGCTTGGCTAGGAGGTACAGTAGAACTACTTGGGGATGTGCTGGAAATGATAGCTGATGAACTAAAAGTTGTAGTTAAAGTGGTGGGAAATGAAATTGGAATGTATATGGAACTACTAGGGAATGAGGATGATTTGTTTAAAAAATCAAAAGGTGAGCTGATGGATATAGTGGATGAAGTGAGTGGTGGAAATAGTACTCTAGGCTGTAATGGTAATCTAGGGATAAATGGACCTGTAGATGAGTTGGTAGTGGAATTTATATATGATGTAACAACATAGAAAGATTAATCTTTAGCTGGTATTATTATGGTCTGTAACTGAGAAACTAGAGGTTTGTTTGTGTAGGTCAATAATTGAGCTAATTCAATAGCTTCATCAATATCTTTGAGAATAGTAACATTAAGTTCTTCAATTTTAGTGTGATCTTCAACTTTCTTTGATTTAGAATTTACTGTAATATTTTTCTGTTTTGTATTCAAGAATGAAATGAAAAAAGGGTCTAAAACAACATTTTTCAAATCACTTTTTGATTTACTTCTAAATAAATAATGCTCAAATTTTAGATCAAAATCAATATCTTGCAGAATTACTAACTCTTGTGGTAACGAGTTGACTCTTTTTAATGATACTTCAACTTCTAAATCTTCTAATTTTTTTTTTCTTTTTACCAATTCCGTCTGGGTTGTCTACTATAACAACAGGCTTAGGATCTGGGTTAGACCTGGTATAGTAAATTTTCCTAGAAGCCATAATTACAGTTTTCAATACCCACAACTTATAAAAGCAATCTTAAAGTAAAAGGATGAATAACAATATTTCCTTTAAGACTAGTTTTATTACTGAGGATTGGTTATTCCCCAGTATGGTCGCCAGTAATGTTATCACTCTACTAATTCTAAAGTTGTGAGATTTTGGATTTTAGTCAAAGATTACTAGAGGTAACCACAAACCAACTTCAAACTCTAGGATCTAGCCTTCCTAGGGTTCAGAGAGGGCTCTCTCTTTAAGATTTAACTTTGTTTCAATTTGTAAATATTAGGCTAGTTAAGAATGTGCAGCTTTGGTTTGTTTTGGTAGTTTTGGTGGGAAAAATCACTTGAAAGGATGGATAGTGGGAAATATATTTTTCCATTGGGCTAAGGAGTCAAAATCAAGTAAAAAAGATTGGGATCAAGGGAAAAAGGTCAAATGTTTTCAGGGTAATATAGATAACCCTTGGAGATCTTGGAAAATTGTTTTTATGAGGTGGTATCATCGGGATAAAGGGAGATTAAGAATCCTTTCATTTGGAAAAGGAAGTATTAGGAATAGGTCAAACGAGAGAGGGAGAAATTAAGGGTTCCCTACACTGGAAATCATAGGAAAACATATAAATGATAACTAGTTAAAAATAGGGTGCTTTTAACAAATCCTATAGTAATGCTCCTAGTTATACATTCAGATTTAGAATAAACATAAATGGATGCATGTAACAAAGAAAGAAAATAATGAAAAGTGAGGAAATACTTCACTCCAAATAGCTCATCACAGGAATCCTGAAGTATGATGCCAATTGTTTTGATCTAGCCTGCTACTCGAATTTTGACACACAAAAAGCTTTCAAGTCCAAGAAGAAATGACTATAACAATCCCAACAATTTTATTCCACACAAAATACATCTAAAGATGAAGTATTTATACATAATGTTTTACAAAATATCCTAGAAGACTTCTAGGAATTATCTTAGGAAAATAAAATATCTTTACAACAATAATAGAGACCGCTGCTTAACAAATGAGCAAGTTGTCCTATTTATCCAAAAGAAATAGAAATTGTTTTGAGGATAAGGTGCAACTGGCTGCCTTGGTGTCCTTCTTGCTGGCTCTTAGATATTTTTTGGAATCTGATCTACCTTGTCTGATACTCTTTCTTAGATACTCTTTATTCACTGACACTCTCTTAAACTGATACTTCTTTAACCTTTAGTCAAAAACTGTTTACTGCTGTAAAATCTGCTTTGACTGTAACTCAGAAAACAGTTTAGTCCTTTTTTGATCTGTCTATCTTTTATCCTTCATAATAAATTTGTTACTGCTTGCCAATCCTCATCTTTAGGAATTTGTATTTTCTTTAATTTCCTAAAGTTTTAATCAGCTTCAGTATATCTAGCAAAGGTTGGCTTGATGATAAAAATGTGTTTTATTTCATGTTGCAAGTAGAATAAATCTTCAAAACTCTTGAGTAACACTTTTCCTATTGGTATGCCTTGGCCTGTTGGTTTATTTACCTGCTCTTTTGCAAACTCTTTCATCTTCTTATCATAGTCATTTTGAGGCATCAGTTTATCATTAATGACCATAAAATCAGGCAGTCCTTTTTTCCTCAAATTTGTAAACTTAACCATAAACCTGGTTATGATTGTATTCATACTCTCACATTTTTCTTCTATTTGCCTCATCAGATTCTTCTTTGTGGTAACTTTCCTAATTTCTAGGATAGTTTCAATTTTATCTGTAATATTGAGTTCTTAAAACTCTTTTCTATTTTTTCTGTTAAGGAAATTGATTAACCTTAAAAATTGCTCTGGTTTATTAGCCAACTCACTTTGAGTCTTTTGAATTTCTACTTGTGCTTTTAGTAATAACTCTCTTTGCTCAAAAATTACCTGAATTGAAGGCCACACATCATGGATGGCTTCAATGAAATTGTTCCAAAGGTTATTTTTTATTTATGATATTTTCTCCTTTAATTTCAATTCCTTCTGCAATTTCTTCAACTCTTCATTCAGTCTGATGGCATTTTTTTCATGTAATGTTCCCAAATTGGAACAGCTACACTATTGGGAATAATATGAGTTATTACCAATGTGGAGCTATAGAAATATGTCATATACAGATAAAAAATCACTTAAACTTCAATAAAATATGCAGTATAAAATTTATACAGCGTTTTATAAGGCAAAAGATGGGGAAAAGTGAGGATTTAGGCCCTAAAACGTATGTATTCAAAGTTCTGCGTAAAAATAAGATAAATGGTGGGATTTTATTTTATATTATGTCATGAGGGACATATGCTCCAAATTTAAGCTCAAACAAATAATTCTAGCTAAGTTAAACAGTTCCTCCTTCCTCAACTAAGCTTAAAAACCCTGATTTCCCATGACTTAATGTATGCAGAAATTTACTGAAGCTTAGAGAGCATATTTTCCAAATTGTTTGGTGAGTTTATGCATAGATAATAGTATGAAAAGCTGAGAATATGATTCAAAGATCTTACATTAAAGAATACAGATCTATACTTGAAGAAAAGGCCTAAAACCCAAGCTTTATGACACAAGAAGTGGATGATGAACCAGACAACGTTATTTTCAGAAATATGAAGCAGTTTTTTATTAAGTTTCAGATCTATAACAGATTAGAGGTCAAAAGGATAGATCTAAATGGGATCTATATGCAAAAATGCCTTTTAAGTACATTCCCCTTGGGGATCTCAGCTGAAAGTGAAAGACACTGAATAGATCTGAGATCTACAACATGGATCTGCAGTAAAATTCAAAAATTTCTGAAGAATATATCACAAAAAATATCAGATCTGAAATATGACATGAATTGATTGGCCAATCTACGGATCACCTCAGTGAAGGAAAGGAGTCCTTTCACCGGAGATCTCTCCTCCAAACTGCTAGCAAATGTACACTGCAACTCTACCTACAAAATGATGTAGTTTCTGAAGCTAACTGTGTTGATGAAGTGAAGCACACTTTGGCCTCATGCAAAGATAATAATATGAAGCTCAAAACAGCTATTGCACTCCTACCAATGGTTTAGATGATTTCCCCACTGAAAAGATGCAATATAACTCTTCAGATTTAAATAGATCTGATTCCACTTGCTGCAGCTCACAAGATATCTCAAATCTCAACATGAGCAGCGCTGTAATGTAAGGTGGAGCTTGGCCAAAATTCCAGATAGTGGATCAATGCAGCATAATCTTTTCCAAGAGACCCTCAAGGAAGAAGGGGAATTCCTAAACAGGAAATTCCTCTCTATCTAGCTAAACAGTCGAGAGAGTTTGAGTTGCCCAAGCAATATCAAAATTGAAATATCATCGACAATCTCTCCTTGAGTCTTTCCCTTCCTTATATAAGATTAGGGTTTGCAAAACCCTAAACCACCTTCATCCATTTGTCCCTTTTCACATGGAGGACCTCCTCATAGGATTGCGCTGATCATCTAGGAGGTTCATTATATCTAGACTACTTTATGATTTGGTCCTGTTGACCCGGTCAAATAGCTTGAACCTGTTTCACATACAAGTGGATTTATTGAGCAAGCCCTGATTTGACTCTTTTCACATTGGGCATTGATTTCTTCTCATGTTTAGAAGTTTTTATTTGTTCTCCTTTACATTTTATTCATAAAACATAAAAATAAAATGAAATTGAGTATTCCTACTAGCTTGGGCTAGTTAGGAATATTATAGTCCCCCCCTTCAAAATGTTGCTTGTCCTCAAGCAACTGTAGGGTAGAACAAAACTTATCCTTCCCTCTTTTTGTGGCCTCATCAATGGACCCCACCATGGCTGAAAATGATAAGCAATGAATCTGTCCTCCAATGATTTCCTCCAAGTGTAAGATAGCAAGTGTACATCATCAGAAAATGGAAGGTGCAAGTGGTGATCTCCTTGTTGCTCGATGGCCTCATTAAGGTAGGAGTGATGAAGAGCATGGGGAAAATTTCTCCCAATGAGTGTCTCCCACACCCATGCTATCATCCATAAGAATATAGTTACCTCCAGATAAGGCAACTTCAGAAAATGTTCCTCCACCTTGAGCTCCCGCAAAATAGATGGGCTGAAAATATTCATATGGTATATAAGATAGCCTACCCCACGCTGTCCTAGCCTACCCCACGTTGTCCTCCTCTCCGCTTAAGATAAATGTAGAGTGCAATCTGATCTTGGGCTGCAAGGATATTTCCCTCAAGTGGCATCATGAAGAGTAGATCTGCAACGATCCTCCCTCCAACGTTGTAAAACCAGTTAGCCCAAAATTTTTCATATGTGATGGATAGAAGAGTATCATCATAATGTATCCCATCACACACATGGCTCACCTCCAAGAGAAACAAGTTTTTTGTCATGGTGGCCATAACTCTTCCCATATTCCCTGTAGAAAATGTGGGAACCTACTTTCCAAAAGGACACATCTAAACCATGTGCCTCACTCAACATCAAGATAAAAGAAATATCAGCCATTGAGAACATGACTATCATCATCATGAAGGAAATACTGAAGGTTATATGTGATGCAAGAGAGTAGCAACAGTTTCCCAAGTCTTCAGAGCGCAGTTTTACATACTGTTGCTTTAGAAGAATACATGGAAAATGGTTTCTTGTTACATGCTTAATCATATAAATCAAATGAACATACATGTAAGAAAAACATCTTTTCCCAAGGCCACATAAGAGATGGTTGTCTCCATCATATAATTTGGCCCAATGTAGACCATGGATCTCAATGAATAGTTTTCCCTCGTGTGGAGCAATGCACTGCCAAAAGATGGTAAGAGGATGCAAGAAAAATCTCTCACCATATGTTGGAAGCAAGAAGATACATGAATCAATCAATGAATCCTCAATAATAATTTGGCACACTCCCATGAAGGGGAATGAACCAAGGGTTGCATGAAATTCCTTATCCTCTTGCTTGGAAACCCAAGTCAAGAAAAGCACACCACGGTAATAGATGTCTCCATCTACCACTTCATCTTCTTTACCTCCTCTTTGCTCACCAAGTGCATCGAATGAGGAGTGATCCTGGGAATACTCCATCAATAAATCCTAGCTCCAAAGTGAAAACGTTGTTGGCCTATGAAAATAGGCTCCCATCAACACATAGCTCCAATCTTTGACATGCAGAATGTCAAAGGCATCTCCCATAATGCTGCTACATATGAGAAGTCCTTCCCATGAATAAAGTCCTTCTTGAACTTCTAAGGTCAAGGAGTAACCCCTTTGCACTATGATAGTGCCATCTTCTACTCCTGCAACATCATGAAAACTGTGAGAGAAAATATTCCCTTGCTCTCTCAAGAACATCCCAAGCAACAAAATATTTTTTTGCCTCTCTATACTCCCATCATCAAGATCATGTAGTGAAAACATGGTGATTGACATGAAGAATATTATGTCAACACAATGTGTCCATACTCCTTGCTGCTCCATGATGCAAGTATCCTACCACATACCCTTAGAAAGAGAGTGATGACCAAACCCTTTCAAGAGAAACCAACGTAGCCAAGCCTCCTGTTGCCTGGTGTCATAGATCTGCAAGTAGCTCTCCAGCTTCTTGCTCTCCATCCACATCCACTCAATCAATTGTGGATGTCTCCTTCCATCATTCATCTTGGTACTCCTCCCATGAGGGCTACCATCATCCCAAATCAGATTTCTGCATTTCATGGGATCTTGAAATGAAATCTTCCTGAGGATCAATTTGACCCTATGAGGATCCAAATAGATGGTAGGAAAAAACCTCCCATCGTGATGTGCATGGATTAAGAAATGTCCAACACAGTCATGAGAGATGTTATCCATCCGAAGATGTCGCCCATCTACTATCTGCACCTGTAAGAAGGGAAGATCCTCCTCAAAATGTTGAAGAACTTTGCACTCCATGATGTGCTGAAGTGCACCTCCAATGAATTCTTCCCATGAGGTCTTCTCCTCATGCATGGCCTCCCAAAACCAAAGGGGGCTTGGATTTGCTACAAGTAGAAGTTTCTCTTTGAGCAGGGGTGTGCTCATTGAGAAAGGGTCATCTGGAAGGGAGAAAGGGTTTCTCACTTCAAGATGTCTACCATCCATCATTCCACCCTTTATTGCTTCATGAATGAAGTTTCCATGTGAATTCTCCAATGAGGAATGGTTCCTCTCTTCTTCCTCACTACCTTTTCACAATGCAGTGCAACTCTGTTGCTCTAAATCAGCAACATGAAAGGATGTAGATCTCTTCATACAATGTGCTGAAATGACAATAGATGAATTTTTAATAATACCTCGATGAGATGTAGAAGCAAGATCTTCTTCTTCAACTATGTATTCTTCCTCCATTACTGAACATGAAGGCTAATCTTCCAAGGTTGTGCCAGCGTTGGTACAAGTCTCCACCCTTTCAATCACCTTGATATCTTCTTCAATACCCTTCAGGGTCTGGAAAAGGAGCAGGGAGATCTCCTCTTCTGTCATTCTTCCAAGTGGTGGAGCCATGCTCTTGTTTCTTCCGTACAATGTATCTTCTTTGTGAGGGTATGAAGTGCATGGTTCTTCCTCTCCTTCTTGAAACCTTCTATAGGTCTCACTGCAACTTTATTCTCCTTGAAACCCTCTAGGAGTCTCGGTGCATCTTCTTTCTCTTTTCTGATTCACCTCTTTGGAGAGGCCCTTATTAGATCTGAAAATTGATGAGAGTAATATCATCCTATACATAATTATTATCTCTGTTCCTTTCTCTACAACACTTTGTCTTGAATCCATAGGCTGAGCCAAAGATCTTGCTCTGATACCACTGTAATGTTCCCAAATTGGAACAGCTACACTATTGGAAATAATCCGAGTTATTACCAATGTGGAGCTACAGAAATATGTCATATGAAAATACAAAATCACTTAAACTTAAATAAAATATGCAGCAGCAACTTTATACAACGTTTTATAAGGCAAAAAGTGGGGAAAAGTGAGGATTTAGGCACTAAAACGTATGTATTCAGAGTTCTGCGTAAAAATAACAGAAATGGAAGGAGGTTATTTTATATTAGGTCATGAGGGACCTATTCTCCGAATTTCAGCTCAAGAAAATAAGTCTAGCTAAGTTAAAAAATTCCTCCTTCCTCAACTAGGCTTAAAAACCCTGTTTTCCCATGACTTAATGTATGAAGAAATTTACTGAAGCTTAGAGAGCGTATTTTCTAAAGATTTTGGTGAGTTTATGCATAGATAATAGTATTAAAAGCTGATAATATGATTCAAATATCTCACATTAAAGAATACATATCTATACTTGAAGAAAAGGCCTAAAACCCAAGCTTTATGACACAAGAAGTGGATGATGAAACAGACAGCGTTATTTTCAGAAATATGAAGCATTTTTTTATTAATTTTCAGATCTATAACAAATCATAGGTCAAAAGGATAGATATAAATGGGATCTATATGCAAAAATTCCTTTTAAGTACATTCCCCTTGGGGATCTCAGCTGAAAGTGAAAGACACTGAATAGATATGAGATCTACACCATGGATCTGCAGTAAACTTCAGAAATTTTTGAAGAATATATCACACAAAAGAACAGATCTGAAATATGACATGGATTGGTTGGCCAATCCACGGATCACCTTAGTGAAGGAAAGGAGCCCTTTCACCATAGATATCTCCTCCAAACTGCTAGCAAATGTACACTGCAACTCTGCCTGCAAAATGATGCAGTTTCTGAAGCTAACTTTGCTGATGAAGTGATGCACACTTTGGCCTCATGCCAAGATAATAGTATGAAGCTCAAAATAGCTATTGCACTCCTGCCAATGGTTTAGATGACCTCCCCACTGAAAACATGCAAAAGAACTCTTCAGAGCTGAATAGATCTGATTCCACTTGTTGCAGCTCACAAGATAGCTCAACTCTCAACATGAGCAGCGCTGTAATGTAAGGTGGAGCTTGGCCAAAATTCCAGATAGTGGATCAATGCAGCATAATCTCCTCCAAGAGACCCTCAAGGAAGAAGAGGAATTCCTAAACAGGAAATTACTCTATCTCTAGCTAAACAGTAGAGAGAGTTTGGGTTGCTCAAGCAATCTCAAATTCAAAATATCATCAACAACCTCTCCTTGAGTCTTTCCCTTCCTTATATAAGATTAGGGTTTGCAAAACCCTAAACCACCTTCATCCATTTGTCCCTTTTCACATGGAGGACCTCCTCATAGGACTGCGCTGATCATCTAGGAGGTTCATTGTATCTGGACTGCTTTATGATTTGGTTCTGTTGACTCGGTCAAATAGCTTGAACCTGTTTCACATACAAGTGGATTTTATTGAGCAGGCCGTGATTTGACTCTATTCACATTGGGAATTGATTTATTCTCATGTTTAGAAGTTTTTATTTGTTCTCCTTTACATTTTATTCATCAAACATAAAAATAAAATGACATTGAATATTCCTACTAGCTTGGGCTAGTTAGGAATATTACATTTCATGTGTCTTTGCATTTATCTGAGCTAATTTATTTGACTTCTCAAGATTTTCTACCATCTTTGTCAACCTGTTAATCTCATTTGTCTTTAAAGACATTTATTCCATTGCTTTCACTATTTTTCTGGCCTCATCTATAGGCTATACTATTTTTGTAGATGATTCAGTAGCTGAGTTGTGGAAGAAGTCACTGGCACTGCAGTATCCAGTGGTTCTTTTGGTGCCAAATTTTCTGAAAATTTTGAAGGAACTGCTACAGTGATAACTGGAATAACTATAGGAATATCTGGTTCTTTCACTTTTTCCTTTTCTTGGACAAGCTTTTCCATCTATATTTCCATCTCCTTAACCTGGGCTGTCAACTGAAGAATTAAATTCATCATGTCATCTTTTTCACTTTGTTTCTGTATGACTTATTTTTTTTTAGGATGCTCACTTTGAGGAAGTTTGAGTTGTTTCCTCAAGGCTGATATATCTTCATTTTTCTTTTTCACCAATAATTCTGATGCTTTGATATTAGCAGGGTCATATCCCACCTGCAACACTAGTTCTTCTAAGGCTTTTATCCTTAGATCGTTGGCATACAATGAGGCTTTGTCCAACTTCATCTGATCTTCCATGTTGGAGATGGTGTTTTGGATCTTTTGAGCACTCATGGATTTGTTTGTGACAGTAGAATATAACATTTCAGAGGTCTGTCTGTGGAACTCAATTTGGTCAAGAGCATGTATATTATCTGCCTGAACTTCCAAATCAACTTTCTTATAATCTGCCACTGTCTTAGGTGATTTGACTGTGGGCTGCAACACTGACATGATTAAATTTTGATTTGAATAATAAAATGCAGAAAGGAGCCTGTTTTGTACACTTGGAGTCTGTTTGAGATATTGAGAATAAATATTATTCTTTATCTCTTCATTCTTTAGTTTTATCTGCTTATATTTCTGTTTGATATCGAAATCCTTTTCTTCAGCAGCCTGTGAGGAAGAGGCTTCCATGCTTTGTTGTCTTTCCATCAACTATGTATCTTCATTATTTATTTTTCCTTCATTCTTATTTTTAGTAGTTGGTTCATTGATAATCACAGTAGCAACATTTGTCTCTGGAAAATCTGTATTGGCATTTAAAGGCTCTGTTTCTTCAACATCAATTGTCACTTTTCCTTTACCTGCTGAATCTAATTTGGGCCTTTTGTTATATATGAGCTTGAACTTGGTTTCAGTTGTAGTTTCTACCACATAGGCTCCTTATTCCCTTACTCTTTTAATGGACTTATCTAGTTGATTTACAGTCTCTAAGGTATTACTAGTATTACCTTTGTTCACTGCATCTATTAAAGTGTTTTTAGTCCATTCAATCTGATTGGAAAAATTTTCTATTTCTAGTTTTACTTCATGGATGAAGGGTGTTAACTTGCATCTAACCCTTAGTTTACTCAATATCCCTTGTGGATTATAGTTCCAAGGGAAACACTCTTCAAATTTATATTCCAATAACCGATTAGCTGCCTCTTTCTCTGCATCCCTGTGATTGCATATGAATGGCCCTATCTGATTCTTTAGTTTGAATTGGGTCTTCTTCTTAGCTGCCATGAAATTTATGGAATAAGAGTTTAGGATCTCCTTGATGTACTCCAAGGCAAAGATCCTCATTGAAGGATGTTTGGGTAACTTGTAAGGTAACAAGTTTGACCCAATGACTCTAATCTCAGTATATTTTTCATACAAATGCCAGTCACCAAACTTATTCTGCTCTGACAACTGCAATATCTTTTTCATTTCTTCATTTATTCTTGGTTGCTCTGTTTTGGTCAACACTGTGATTACTGGATGTAAAAATAACTTTGAAAATTCTAAATAACTAAAATCTGTACATTCTTTCCTAGCAAGGATGTCCAAAATATGACAGATAGAGGATTTCCCTCTATGTCAAGTTTTTGGAGAGTAATTGGAATATTATCTGATTGGAAGTGTTTGGTCTCAATCTAGTCTCCTAAACTGAGCTCATTTAATTGTCAACCAGGATTTGTAAACTGCTGAAGTGAAGTGTACTGTATGTACCTAGGTGCTTGTTTCCTAATGCGTTGTGTGTAGTATTTTGTGATGTTTTTGGTATTTTGTGATGATTTATGATGTTTTTGGTCTTTTGGTGGTTTTATGTTCACAAGGGAAAATGCCTAGAAAGCTAATGGAAAGGAGCTGGTGATTCAAAACAGATTTAAGCCTAATTGATGGATAACAAATGACAAATGCAGTTGGAAACACTGAAGCGGAATCAAATTTAAACCATGACTAAGTAAAAGCAAAGCTTGATAATGACTTTTAAGCAAATGATTCAAAACACAAACTAAACTTGAGAAATGATCACTAAGTATGCAAATCCTCTAACTAAACAGTTAAACAACTAACTTACAATGATGCAATATTTTGTCCTTGATTAGAGATTTGAAACATATTTAGAGGAAAAAATTGTTATCATCATAAGATCTTCTATTCTAGAACTAGTTCCTATCTCTATTCTGCAATTCAATTGAATGTCACAAAACCTTTACTCAAGAGTTATTGATTTCTTTTCAAAGTAGTCTTTTGAGGGAGGACTCTGTTTATGAAATGATAAGGAAATTGCAGAGATACTTCAGGCCTTATAGTGATGTTGTCTTCTGTTCATATGGTTATGGATCAATTGTAGATTTTAGAACAAGAAGATGTTTGTAAATAATGAAGGCTGTCTTGTTAATATTAACAACTGAAGTAATCTATTGTGCAGTGGATGACAATCTGAATGTGAAGTGCAAGTGCAATGAGTTAATCTAAGAATGAACTTAAGATGCCACTAATCTAGAACAATGCTGAACTACAAGTCATCATCAAACTAAAAAAAAAGTAACTGAACATGAGTTAAGTGCAATTAAACTCCGGAGTATCCTAACTATGCTATCATGCATTATTCTATGAAATTACACAATCTGTTTGTCCATCATTAGTGATATTTTGGAAGAGTTCCTTCTTTTGGAAGAGGTATTAGAACAATTCTGACTGTGTAATTGAATGCAAATGCAAGCAAAAAGGACTGAAAGCAATGAAAAACTAAGATATCATATCCATATCCTACTCGTCATTATGATGTCTTGGGCAAGCGTTTAAGAGCAAGAATAGAGATGATACTTAGTGTAAACACACAACTAAATCATTCATTATCACGGTCATGTCTTGAACTTCTTAAGAATTTCTTGGAAGAGTTTCTTCTTGTGGAAGAGTGATTAGAACAAGTGTAACTGTGATAATGAACAACAAAAATTACAACTAAATCCTACAGTACTATAGCCATTTTCATTCATCATTATAATCTTTTGGAAGAATTTCTTCTTGTGGAAGAGTTAGAATGAATATAACTACAGTAGCTAATTAAAAACAACTATGAATTCAACTCCTAATCCTACAATACTATAGTCATTTCCCATTCATCATTATATTCTTTTGGAAGAGCTTCTTCTTGTGGAAGATTTAGAATGAGTACAACTACAGTAGCTAATTAAAACAACTATTAATTCAAATTCAAAACGTAAAGGCAGCTAGAAGACTTATCTAATTTACGCAAAATAAATCCGTGCAAGAGGCAGGGGCCCTCTACCACCTGACGGAATTCAACTCCAAATTAAATCACGCTTCAAAACAACACGGTCTGCTCCATTAAAGATGAAATAGTTTGAACATAACACTCTGCGTCTTTAGAAATGTAGCACAGAGTCTAAACAGAATCTAGCATAAAATCTAACATCAAATCTAACATAGCTCTCGGTTTCCCAAGTGTTTATAAAGAAAATGCACATAAAAAAACTTGCAACAATTCAGGAACACTGTCTTTCCTTATTGGAATCACGTTAGGACTCTTGAAATGGCTGCGTGAAGAGGAAAAAGACATCTGGACTGAGACAATCCTAATAGAAGTCTGCTTTCCTAAATGTGTTCCCACGTTCCAAAACCGTACCCAGAATTCGTTTCTTCCTCCATGATGAGCAACGAACCATGTAGACATGACGTGGATTATGCCCATATGCGGTTTTCCTTGAGAGGCCACCTGGAACATACTCAAACGTGAAGGCAACTGCAGAATCGCCGGTTAGCTACGGAATGTCTGCATTCTGCAGCTAGTTCCGGTCAAAATGCTTTACAATGGCAAAAATCACAAAACTTAGCAAGTCAGTCATGTAAATCATTCTAGAAGTAATTTTAACTATATTCATTGATCAATTGGGTCTAGGATGGCAATAGACAAAGGAAAATGAGGTAAAATGGAATGAAGGAAAGCACAATTTTGAGGCTCAACATACCCCCACTGCTGTCTTTTTGCATGTCCTCATGCAAATTATCCTATGAACTCAGAGGCTTCTGCAAGGACATCTAATCCTCTCCTTCTCCTTTGTCTGGAAGCTAGAGATCTTCTGGGTTTTTTGATAACAAGTTTGAACCTTAGGTTGGTGAGTGCCCTGATTAGCTTCTTGTTCCTTTTCTTCAACTTCTCATTGGTCTTTTCCACTTTGTTTATATGGAGGGATAAGGTTGAGTTCATATCGGTTTTGAGCTTGACTTGATCCTTGAGAATTTCATTCTCATTTTTGATGTGTCTATTAAGTAATTCCAACTCATACCTATCCCTTCTTAATACATCTATTTCTGACAGTGGAGGACTGGGGGTTCTCTCTCTGCTTTCTGAAGCTCTCCTCTCCAAAGTTTCCACATAGTCATAAATTTCTTGTTGAGCAGGGTCAATTTCAGGGGTTCCTTCATAAAAATCCTCTTCAACATCCTCTTCAATGGATGTTTCTTCATCTTCTATATTGATTACCCCTGTTTGTTTGATTAGTGTTTTCTTCAGTTTCCCTTTTAATCTGTGGCTTCTTCTAGGCTGAGAAGATCCCTCTCCTTTCTCCATGGCAGATTTCCTGATTACCTTTTCTTCCTTAAGCTGTCTCTTTATTTGAGTCAATTTTTCTAAAATGATTTCCTCACTGCTCTCTTGGATTGTTTTGTCAATTTCAACTTTTGAGGCCCTCCATTTCATACTTCTCCTTGTAGGCTGTGGTTCTGGTGAGGGTTCTTTTGGCTCTTCAAAATGATTTCTTATCAAGAAATCGTCCCATGTATCATTTGTTTTAGCTAGATGATGTTCAATCAGAATTTTGACCAAACCATGATGATATAGGGTTGTCTCTAAAAATTGAACCCTTCTTTGAACACAGGAAGCCATCTTCTTCAGACTTTGAAGCGAGAAATATGGTAGGTTTAAGTATTCCCCCAGAAAATGCATTATCAGTCTAATGTGGTAGACATAAAATGTTCCATATCTACCCTCACATGTAATAAATTTTTGTAGAAGAAGTATTATGTTTCTCCATTTATTTTTCAATGCAGAACTGGGAATTCCTTTCTTAAATACAGTGACATCCATACCTGGTGATTTTAAAATTTGTTTCCAGGATTCATTGTGGAATTCTTTGTTTTTGAACCATCTCTCTCCAGTTCTGAGCAACCCTGTAGCCTCTGCAATGAAAACTTCAGTGACAGTAAATTTGACATCTCCCACTTCAACTTCGGTTCCTTGAAATGATCTTGCAAATGTTTTAGTGACTTCCTTGTGGAAGCCATTAAATCTCTCCAAAAATTGAAGCCATCCTATTTGTTGTAACATTTCTTTGCATTGAGGATAGCCTTCAAAATATTTTGAACCCACTGGTTCAGTCCTTACAATGAAACCCATGATTGCTTCTTCAATGTTCAAATTAACACTCTTCTACCCACAAAAACAATGACTTTCACTTTCGGATTGAAATGGCTTTAAGTTCTGAATGGAAATAGCTTCAAACTTCAGAATGACATACCTTTGATTGATAATGACAAATGTCTTCAAATTTCGGAATGATATACCTCTGTTGACAATTGAACTTTGGACTGATATGCCTCTGTTTAACAGTGACAAATGGCTTCAAATTTCCCACACTACTATGCCTCTGGCTCTTGGTAGCAAATGGTTTCGAATTCAACACTGCAACACCTCTGTCTTCTAGTGACAAAAGACTTCAAACTCCATACAGCTACACTTCTGTGTTTATAGTGAGAATGCTCAATCTCTGCCCACAGTGATACTTTGTCTACCCACAGAATCAAATGGCTTCAAATTCTCACGCTGCTATGCTTCCAAATTTACCCTTCTGCTCTGCTCTACGTTTACAATGCTCAATTCTATTCAAACTGATATCCTTTGGCTCTGCTCTCGGTGATAAGAATATCTCTGTCTACGGAATGAAATGCCGGCTACAGAATGGAGTGATGGCAGTGGTCACGGAATGAAGTAGTGGAGTGAGGTGGAGGGAATGAATTAATGATTGAAGAGATGGCGAAGATTTTTACAACGGCAGAGGGAATCATCATTGAATGATTTGGTTAAGAGACGTGAAGAATTCAAATACCTCGACCATTTTAACCGCTTAAATGATATCGGGCATGAAATTTGAAATGGAAGATTTTAATCCAAAGTCTGTGGAGGGTTTATTGGTTTTGATCAATAAAAATAATTAAAACAACCTTTTCGAACAATCCATAACTAAAACTATGCTAAACTTTAATGAAATGCCATTATAATTTAAACTTGTTACCTCTGCCTTTCATTTGATTTTTGTAGTCTTTGTCTTCTTTGTTCATCTTTGGAAGAGTCTTCATAATTTTCTTGATGCTTTTGATTCATGGATACACTGGGTCACTTTGTTGCAATTCTAATGTTTGCTGATTGATGCCTCCAGGGTTTGTAGCTGCGGAAAGACTGTCTGGCTGCAGAAAGGCTGATCAGCTGCAGAATGTCTACTGAGCTACAGAATGTTCCTGTAGAGCATTTTAGTCATGAAAATGGAGTGTTTTTTGAATATGGGTGAAATGTTATATGTTATGAATGAAGATGGATGGTGGATTATGATATGTATGAAGTGGATGATGAAATGGAATGGATTCAGTTTATGAAATGGAGTGAAAGAACATAAGCACTGTACTACAATTCATGACATGTTTTATTCACTTACAGCAAGACATCAAATTTTGTATTTTGACATGAAAATGAGATAGATGGAGGATGAAATGAGATGAATGAAATGTGGAATGGGGTGAAATATGAATGATGGATGAGATGGAGTATGGATGGATAAATGAATGGAGTGAAATGAAATGAGATGGATCATAAGCACTATGGCTCTGAACTTATGATTTTTTTGTAACAGCTGCTTGTAAAAACAAAAATGGGAAAAGTTAGAGTGTCAGAGAGACTCTGATTTTCACCCTATCTTTTCTGTATAAACATGCCAATCAATGATTGGTTTTCATGTTTATACCTTTTTTTTTTTTCTTTTTCTTTTTTCAAAAAGAAATGCTTCAGAAAATTTAATCAAGTTGATGAAGAAGAGAGACTCTTCTTCATTAACTTCACATCATTGCTTTCTTGAAACTTCTTGACAAACTCTTCTCTTGAGAGTGGCTTGTGGTATAGCTTCAGTCTATGACCATTCACAAGAAAAGTGACCTCTTCTTCATCTATAGTTCTGATTTTTATTGCCCCATTATCAAAAATTCGAACAATTTCATATGGCCCAAGCCAATGTGTCTGAAATTTCCCTTGAAAATCCTTGAATTTTGAATCAAACAAGAGAGCCCAGTCACCCTCTTTGAATTTCTTCTTCTTGATGTACTTGTCATGCCATCTAGCCCTTTGCTGTTGGACTAGACTTGTTTTCTGAACTGCATCTTGTCTGATCTCATCCAATTCATTAATTTGCTCCAGTCTATGCTTTTGTGCCTCCGTTAGATCAAGTCCTAGCTGAATTGCCATCTTGAAGGTTTGAATTTGGAACTCTATGGGAAACAAAACTTGCTTTCCATAAACAAGCTCATAAGGAGTATGGCCTGTTGTGTTTCTCCATGTAGTTCTATAGGCCCACAAGGCTTCAGGAAGCCTATCTACCCAATCTCTTCTATGTAGATGAACAGTCTTTGTTAGGATTCCTTCAATGACTTCATTGGTAGATTCCACTTGACCATTTGCTTGTGGATGATAAGGAGTTGTTTTTCTATGTCTGATTTTGTACTTCTCCATCATTTGCTCCACTAGCCTTGATGTAAATTGAGCTCCTTGATCTGTAACAATTTCCCTTGGGACACCAAAACGAGTAAAAATATCCTCAAAAAGAAAAGTAACTACGGATGATTCATTAGCAACAAGTAATGGCTTGGCTTCTACCCATTTAGTAACATAATCAGTGCAAACTAATATATACTTTTTCTGTCTTGATGGAGGACTAATAGGTCCTACAAAATCCAAAGCCCATTTTTCAAAAGGTTCAATATGTACCTGAGTTTGTAATGGCATCTCACCTGAAGGAGAAGGTTTCCCTACCCTTTGGAAACTGTCACACCTTTTGACATACTCTTTAGCATCTTTAAACAAGGATGGCCAATAATATCCTAAATTAAGGATCTTATAGGCTGTCCTCTTATCTGCAAAGTGTCCGCCACAAGGTTCATCATGACATGCCTTGAGAATCTCAGGCATTTCATCTTCACGAACACACCTTCTTATGATCAAATCTGGACCTGTCTTGTACAACTCATTAGCGACCCATGAATAATTTGCACTATCATTAATGATTTTTCTTTTATCCCTTGCATTCATAATTGAAGGAAATTTTCTTGAAACTAAATAATTAGCAATATCAGCAAACCATGGAGTTTGAGTAGAGATTGCAAAAAGATATTCATCAGGAAATTGATCTTCAACCGGAGTGTCATCTTTGATATTTTGGATTCTAGACAGGAAATCAGCCACAGTGTTTTGTTTTCCAGGCCTATCTAAAATAGTAATGTTGAATTCTTGCAATAGTAACAACCATCTTATAACTCTGCCATTAGTGATTGATTTGTTCATTAAGTATCTAATGGCAGAATGATCAGTGTGAACAAAAGTTTCATAGCCTGTTATATAGTGTCTAAATTTTTTTATGGCATGAACAACAGCTAAAAACTCTTTTTTAGTTACAGTATAGTTTAACTCTGCAGGAGTCAAATTTTTACTGGTATAATAGATGGCATAGGGAATCAAGTCTTTCTGCCCCAATACTGCTCCTAGAGCTGTATCGGAGGCATCTGTCGAGATATGAAAAGGTAACTTCCAGTTAGGTCCCTTAATATAGGTGCTTCAGAAATTTTGGTTTTCAGGGTTTCAAAAGCTAACTGGCAATCAGAAGTCCACTTGAATTCACAATCTTTGGTGAGTAATTTGAAGAGTGGAGATGCTATTTTGGTGAATTTTTCTATAAATCTCCGATAATACCCTGTAAATCCTAGAAAACTTCTAACATCTCTTTGACAACTTGGAATGGATAGGTTAGAAATGACTTCAACTTTTTCCTCATCAACTCTAATCCCATCCCCTGAAATATGGTGCCCTAAAACAATACCTTCAGTGAACATCATAAAACATTTTTCATGACTAAGTGAAAGGTTTGCTTCTTGACATCTTTTTAAGACTTTTTCCAAGTTTTCTAAAGCCTCTTCAAATGTATCCCCATAAACTGTAAAATCATCCATGTACACCTCTACACATTCATGTATCAGATCAGAAAAAATTCCTAATACTGCCCTTTGGAATGTTGCAGGTGCATTGCATAACCCAAATGGCAATACTCGGTAGGCATAGGTACCCCAAGGACAAGTAAATGTGGTTTTATCTAGGTCTTCAAGTGCTACTTGGATTTGATTGTAACCACTAAACCCATCTAGGAATGAAAAGTACTTTTTACCTGCTAATGTATCTAATACTTGATCTATGAAAGGTAAGGGAAAATGGTCTTTAAGAGTAGCTTTATTCAGTTCTCGGTTGTCAACACACACCCTCCATTTTCCATTTTTCTTAGGCACAATCACCAAAGGGGAAACCCACTGACTATCTGAAATAGGATAGATGAAATTAACATTTAATAATTTTTGCAATTCTTCCTTGACAATTTCCCTAAGATTTGGATTCATCCGTCTTTGAGGCTGTCTGATTGGTTTGCAATTTGCCTCTATATAGATGTGATGAGTACAAGTCTTGGGGCTTATCCCTTTCATGTCATTGTATTCCCATGCATATGCAGAAAAATGTCTCTGTAATACTTTGACTAACTCTTCTTGTTGAGATTTTTCTAGGTTCTTGTTTATGTTCAAAGTTTTGCCTGGAAAAATTTCACTTGTAGAGCTGCCAAATTTGTCCATAGAATGAAGAGACATATGCCTAGATGACAAAAACTCAATATTGGATCCCTCTTGAAATGATTCATGTTTGTGTTCTGGAGAGGATTCAAAGTTTTCTAGAGTATTCAGAATTTGATTATCTTCACTAATTTCTGAAATTGTGAAGAGTGTTTGTAAATCTTCTTCATCCTCTATCCATTAAGTGTCATCTAGATCTGTAATTGTCCTAGCTGGAGGATATAAAGTGAATCTCTTAGTTGAACTACCATCAGAAATATACATATCACCGGACCTACAACTAATAAAAGCATCAGCTGTAGCCAACCAAGGTATTCCTAGTATAACAGGATGGCCTCCTAGATTATTCTTGGGAGTTAGGATCATGAAATCCACAGGGTATTCCCAAGAATCTAGGGACACTGGAATGTCTTCTATTACCCCATCTGGTTTGATCACAGATCTATCTGCTAATTGTAATAGTGTAGGTGTAAAGAGAAGATTAGGAAGTTTCAGTTTGTCCATGATTTGTCTACTCATGATATTTATTGCTGCTCCTAAGTCAATGAGTGTGTTTTGAATTTCAATTCCATTGATGTGAATTTTGATAACTGGATTTCCTGGGTCAAGATACTTTGGAATAGCAATCTTTCCCATCATAATGTCTGCTATTTGTCCTACCAGTTGAATTTTCTTGGTTTCTCTTATTCTTTTTTTTGTTGTCTTCATACTCAACTCCTTTATTGTTTTGGCTAAAATTGGGATTTCCTTGATGGCTTGCAATAATGGAATTTTAATGCAAACATTTCTCAATTCATCTAAGCAATCATAATTAGGCACCATGATCTGTTTCTCTACACCTCTATCAATTTGTAATCTTTCCGGAAAGGGAGGTATAGAAGTAGATGTGGATGGTTGCTCTAATACAGGAGTTGGATTTATTGGATATTTTTGTTTTAGTTTTTCAATGTGTGGGTCTTGAAAGGATGTGTCTTCCTCAAGACTTTTATTCACCCGTAGGGAGTCTTCCTCAAAATTATCTTGTTCTTGTATGATCACAGAAGGTTTCCTCTTTTCAAGTATCCTGCCAGACCTAAGTTGAACATCACTAAGGTCTAGAGGAGTAATTAAATAAGTTGGAAGCTGTTGGCCTTCTATCATGTATGTATTCTGAGGGTTCTTATTATTGGGGTTTGGTATGGGTTGAGCTGGAAATTGATTGGATTTTTGAGGGAATGGTAATGGAAGTGGTTGATTTTGATGTGGTTGGTTCTGATGATGTTGTTGAGGATTTTGTTGAAGATTTTGAGGGAAATTTTGTTGAGGATTTTGAGGATAAAAATGTGGATATGGTGGATAGGATGGTGGATACTGATAATATGGAGAGTATCTTCCATAGGGACTTTGTGTTCCTTGTGCCCCAGATTGAGATTGATTTTGAAATTGGGGCCAAGGTTGCTGCCAAGAATTCCAAGGTGGAGGTTGATTATACATTTGATCATGGAATCCTTGTGTCTGAGGTCCCTGCCAAGGTCTTCTAGATACAAAATTAAGAGACTATGTGGAATCTGTAGGAGTTTCTTCTAGAAAAACAGCCTTGAGACCAGGAAGAGAAGGACAATTCTTGGTCTCATGTTTCTCAGAACAAATGACACAAGTTTCTATAACTTTTACATCCAAAGGACACTCTCTTAGGGCATGTTTCTTTCTACATTTGGGGCAAAAGATTGCCAAAGCATCAGATTCAGCCTTTTGCTTGTTTTGTATCTTAAGGGTGTCTATTTGTTCACTAAGACTCCCTAATATATCAGATTTAAAGTCTTCAAGCATGTGTCCTATTTATGATCTACTTACTGTCCCAGAAGCAGATTTACTTGCCCTTGCAAGAGCAGGATCTCTTGGACCTTTGACAGTTTTAGATTTCCCTCTGGAAAGGTTGATACATAACTCAGATATTTCAGGTAATGTAAGTTGTGATATATCCCCTTTTCCCATCATGTTAAGAATATCCAACCATTCATCCCTAATTGTTTTCAACAAAAGAGCTTTTAAGGTGTCTTGATCTAGGTTTTCCATTTTTTCCCTTTTGATGTTGTAATTAAATCTTTCCAACAAATATTCTAAGTTTTCATCTTCTTTTTGTAACATCTTGAACACTTCTTCCTTATGATTAACCGGCATACAATAATCCAAGTATCTCTCTATAAATGCTTGTTTCATGTCTTCCCATGTTCTAATAGAACTACTGATTAGACTCATAAACCACTTCAATGCTGCTCCCTTCAAAGTTGAAGGAAATAATTTTAGTTTTTGATCATCTTGTAGGTAGTCATAAGTCCTACACAGCACTTCAAATTCGAATAAGAAAGTTTCAGGATCTTCAGTTTTAAGTCCATAGAAGTTTGGAAGGACAGAGGGTGAAATGTTTTTCATGGTTGTATTGGTTTCTTCATCAAGTATAGGGAACCCAAAAGAGCTTCCTATTCTACCTCTTCCTCCATTTACACCTCTACCTCCTTCTCCTCTACCTCCTTCTCCTCTACCTCTACCTCTACCTCCAAATAGTGTGTTTTCTCCATTAAAAACTCCTCCTCCCCCTTCTTCTGCCATGGTTGAATCCCCTGTGGAAGTGGAAAGGTTTGTATCCCTACTAGGAATCTTTAGATCTTCTTCTGTGGCAGGTTCAGTGGATGAAGTGGAAGGTTTCTCTAATGGAATAGTTGACCTTAGATCTTCTAGAAGTCCAGGATCAAGGGAGGATGGAAGATGGGTTTGAGTTGAAGGTATACTAGCTCTGGATCTAAATGAAACAAGTGGTGTTCTAGAAATCAAACTTCTGCCTCTGCTACTTATAAATCTTCCCCTTGAATCTCTCTCCCTACGCATAAAATTGTTTTTGGATGCTAAGAAACAAAGGTTACCTAGTTTTCACTTCCCCGGCAACGGCGCCAAAATGTTTGGTCTCAATCTAGTCTCCTAAACTGAGCTCATTTAATTGTCAACTAGGATTTGTAAACTGCTGAAGTGAAGTGTACTGTATGTACCTAGGTGTTTGTTTCCTAATGCGTTGTGTGTAGTGTTTTGTGATGTTTTTGGTCTTTTGTGATGATTTATGATGTTTTTGGTCTTTTGGTGGTTTTATGTTCACAAGGAAAATGCCTAGAAAGCTAATGGAAAGGAGATGGTGATTAAAAACAGAGTTAAGCCTAATTGATGGATAACAAATGACAAATGCAATTGGAAACACTGAAGCATAATCAAATCTAAACTATGACTAAGTAAAAGCAAAGCTTGATAATGACTTTTAAGCAAATGATTCAAAACACAAACTAAACTTGAGAAATGATCACTAAGTATGCAAATCCTCTAACTAAACAGTTAAACAACTAACTTACAATGATGCAATATTTTGTCCTTAATTAGATATTTGAAACATATTTAGAGGAAAACATTGTTATCATCATAAGATCTTCTATTCTAGAACTAGTTCCTATCTCTATTCTGCAATTCAATTGAATGTCACAAAACCTTTAATCAAAAGTTATTGATTTCTTTTCAAAGTAGTCTTTTGAGGGAGGACTCTGTTTATGAAATGATAAGGAAATTGCAGAGATACTTCAGGCCTTATAGTGATGTTGTCTTCTGTTCATATGGTTATGGATCAATTGTAGATTTTAGAACAAGAAGATGTTTGTGAATAATGAAGGCTGTCTTGTTAATCTTAACAATTGAAGTAATCTATTGTGCAGTGGATGACAATCTGAATGTGAAGTGCAAGTGCAATGAGTTAATCTAAGAATGAACTTAAGATGCCACTAATCTAGAAAAATGTTGAACTACAAGTCATCATCAAACTCAAAACAAAGTAACTGAACATGAGTTAAGTGCAATTAAACTCCGGAGTATCCTAACTATGCTATCATGCATTATTCTATGAAGTTACACAATCTGTTTGTCCATCATTAGTGATATTTTGGAAGAGTTCCTTCTTTTGGAAGAGGTATTAGAACAATTATGACTGTGTAATTGAATGCAAATGCAAGCAAAAGACTGAAAGCAATGAAAAAATAAGATATCATATCCATATCCTACTCGTCATTATGATGTTTTGGACAAGCGTTTAAGAGCAAGAGCAGAGATGATACTTAGTGCAAACACACAACTAAATCATTCATTATCACGGTCATGTCTTGAACTTCTTAAGAATTTCTTGGAAGAGTTTCTTCTTGTGGAAGAGTGATTAGAACAAGTGTAACTGTGATAATGAACAACAAAAATTACAACTAAATCCTACAGTACTATAGCCATTTTCCATTCATCATTATAATCTTTTGGAAGAATTTCTTCTTGTGGACGAGTTAGAATGAATATAACTACAGTAGCTAATTAAAAACAACTATGAATTCAACTCCTAATCCTACAATACTATAGTCATTTCCCATTCATCATTATAGTCTTTTGGAAGAGCTTCTTCTTGTGGAAGAGTTAGAATGAGTACAACTACGATAGCTAATTAAAACAACTATTAATTCAAATTCAAAACGTAAAGGCAGCTAGAAGACTTATCTAATTTACGCAAAATAAATCCATGCAAGAGGCAGGGGCCCTCTACCACCTGACGGAATTCAACTCCAAATTAAATCACGCTTTCAAAACAACACGGTCTGCTCCATTAAAGATGAAATAGTTTGAACATAACACTATGCGTCTTCAGGAATGTAGCACAGAGTTTAAACAAAATCTAGCATCAAATCTAACATAAAATCTCCAACATAGCTCTCGGTCTCCCAAGTGTTTATAAAGAAAATGCACATAACAATACTTGCAACAATTCAGGAACACTGTCTTTCCTTATCGGAATCACGTTAGGACTCTTGAAGTGGCTGCGTGAAGAGGAAAAAGACATCTGGACTGAGACAGTCCTAATAGAAGTCTGCTATCCTAAATGTGTTCCCACGTTCCAAAACCGTACCCAGAATTCGTTTCTTCCTCCATGATGAGCAACGAACCATGTAGACATGACGTGGATTATGCCCATATGCGGTTTTTCTTGAGAGGCCACCTGGAACATACTCAAACGTGAAGGCAGCTGCAGAATCGCCGGTTAGCTACGAAATGTCTGCATTCTGCAGCTAGTTTCGGTCAAAATGCTTTACAATGGCAAAAATCACAAAACTTAGCAAGTCAGTCATGTAAATCATTCTAGAAGTAATTTTAACTATATTCATTAATCAATTGGGTCTAGGATGGCAATAGACAAAGGAAAATGAGGTAAAATGGAATGAAGGAAAGCACAATTTTGAGGCTCAACAGGAAGTATAAAAACATATAGAAAAGGTATGAGGTATATCTGAACACTCCCTCAATTTTCAAATTAGTCAATTGATAATGAATACTATCAACAATGAAACCAGCATAATCAAATATTACTGATGGGGGTTGACCTGGGGAGAAAGTGGATAAGAATCCCAAGATGGACTCATCTGTACGTTCATCAGTAAAATATACAAGGATGAAGGAAAGCATGGAAATCACATGTATTGAACCTTTAGGGAATTTAGCAGTAGAATATGGGGGATTTAGCTTAGAAATTTCTACATGTAGAGGCATAAATGTCTGAAAATTCATGAACCTCTTGGGAAAATCTAGGCCAATATATAACTTGGTGAGGGCCTCTATAGACAAAGGGACTGCTTGGGGTTCGGGCTGAAGCTACAACATTTGGTTAATTGATTCTACAGTAATGGTAAAAAGAAAATCTTATTGGCATTTACAATGGCTCTTTTCTCAGGAACATAATACTACTGACACAATCTAATGACCTCCTGACATGGGTGAGTTAATGGGACAACATATTTGGGAAAATGGGATTCCCAAATATGGACTTATTCTTCATTATCTAATGACTTTTCATAGCACCAGTTATGGATATCTAGCATGTCAAATTCAACGATGGGATCTGCTATCTTGTAATCAGTATCAGCTAGTGGGATGTGTTCAATATCAACAATAGGTGGTTGAAGAGGATTTACAACAATAGCAGTATTTGAAGTCATGGCAGGGGCAGGTTTAGGTACTTTGGAACCTTCAGGCTTGCTTGCATTCTGATTCTTAGGCATTTTGGGCTACTTCTGCAAGTTTAGACAATTTGCAGAAGTAATTTACTTTAGCAGAGGGTTTATTGGACAAATTTGGCAAAGTATAGCTTTTTTCTTTAGACTTTCTTCTCAATTAGGTCAGTAAAAGAGTTTTATAGGCTTTTAACTGGTTTAAAACAAAAAACAAGGGTTTCTTGAGTATTTTAATAGAAATTTTGGCTAAAAACTCTTTTGAAAAGGGTTACAGAGGCTTAGGATACCTGCAAAGGTTTTCTAGTTTGATTTCAAGCTTGAAATAGTTGATCAAAGTGTGAAAAACTCACAAATTTATTAAAAAGTTGTGCACAGTACAGAAACAGGGTTTCTGGGAAAAATTTGATAGGGTCTGGCTTGTTTTTGGGGCTTTTTGGCAGTTTATTTTAATCGATTTTTAAATTCTAAGTATGCTTTTGTTCTTAAAATATCTTTCAAATCATTTGTTTGTTCAATTTTTAGAAAAATACCTGTTGTAATGCAGGTATTTGGATTTCGGAAGATGTGTCAGAGTTTTTTGAATGAGTTGATGGCTTTTGTAGCTTTTCTGGAGAAATGTGCAGCTCCTCGACAATCTGCAAAGGTTACAGGATAGATCGTGAAGGTTTCAGGCGCAGAAATGGCGGAAAAAGGCTTAAAAAGGGTGTTTTTACAGTCGAGAAGGCGTGAGTATAGGTTAAATGTAGAAGAGAAATGAATGAAGTTTATTTCATAGGTTTAATATAGATTTTGGTTATATTAATTCGGCATTGAATGATTGTCATGTCAGGCATGAGCAGCGGTTTTGGGTTTCAAAGGATTAAAACAACCAATGGTTATCGCGCGGCAATCTGGTGGTAAGCGGTTTTAGCTTGAACCGATGCGATCGAATAAGAATCGACCACGTGGAGGAGAGAGGAATTGCTAAACCAACCATTTTGTGCAGATTTGGAGCTCGGGTGATCACGCATATTTTCCACGCGATATTGTATCTATGCCGTCGGATTTGGGGGATCAACGCAAACAATCGTGATTGATTGGGAATTGCATTGGAATGGGAGGTGTGGGACCAGGTTTTTTACATATGTGGAGGGATATGAGTCTAAAAATTATAACAAAGGTGCTTGAACAAGGTTTTTTAAACCCTAAGCATTGTATAAAATGTGGCGGGTTAAACTTTAGACTTTATAAAATAAGCGTTAATCAAAGTCTAAAGTTTAGGTTTAATGTAATAATTTAAACCTTTGAAAAATGTTTAAATCACACATATTCGTTCGGGTTAATATTTATATAGTCTTCGAACATTTTTAAATATGCTTGAATACTATAGGGGCGGGATTAGTTTCTATAGATACGTTTATACCAATGGGTTTGTTGGGGCGGGCTTTTTATATTTCGCATGTGGGATATAAAAACTTTGGTCTAAACTTTAAAATAGTGGGTTTTGTGGATTCATTTAAATATAAGGGAATTAATATATACGGGTAGGTGTATTTAGGGATTTAATACACCAAGTTAGGTGTTAATATGAAAAAAGGGTAGTGTAATGGTCATAAAATACATGTTAACTCTAAGTAAAGTGTAAATCATAGACAAAATAAAGCATTGTTGCCTTTTAATATTATTTCACTTATACTTAGGATAAATGCATTTTGAGGGTTTATGAATGATTTTGAAAGGGAATGAAGTTAATTATTTGGGGTTATATTTTTACTAAGTAAAAAATGGGTGTTTTACTTAGGAAAAAGGGATTATGATTTATGAATGAAGGACAAATGTTGATGAATGAGGGTTTAAGGTAGGAATTCAATATTTTTAACTGACCAGTGATCGAGCCTTGGGTCTGGTCCCAACAAAAGTTAGAGAAATGCTCTGAGCCTTTTTTACTGATAGTTTAGAATACTGAATACTTGTAGGGGAGGGGAAATTAGTGATTTTTCCCACTGATGCTTTATTACATGCTTGCTCAACTGCTTTCTACTTACCCAACCTTATTTCTAACATTTTTTCTTCATTTTGTAGGTGCATTTAGGCTTGCAACCTTTAAAACATTTTTCTTTCAAAGCATAAAACTATCTAAATCTACCTTATTTCATGCGAGGGCTCATATTAAACTGTTGAGCTCCTCATTATTCTCTACCTATCTACTGATTTGTCAAGTTTAAACTTTTTGACAAATCTTTATTCTCTATCTAAAACATGAAATTGAAAGCATGAAAAGTTAAGTTTAAATTGTTTAACTGATCATGGATTATGGCATTTATTGACACTTTGCACATAATAATTATTCTTGCAGTAAAAGTAAAAGTAGTGGCATTTGGACTTTCCCACTTTCAGGTCTTATTTCTCTTTTTTCTTTTGGGGTCTATATTTTTCTAAGTCCTTTGATTTTTCCTTTAGGACTTTTTACCCTCTTTTTGGATTTTTATTATTTTTCATTTTTTCAAAATATGGGAAAACAACTTGTAGAAAGCAAGGTATGTACATATTTACAAGACTATCAAAGTCAATTAAAAATTTTATGAACCCTATTATTATAGGACCCTAACACCCGATGCATATCGCATATATAATTGTGCCAGGGTTAACCTTTTCCGACCCACACAAAATAAGCGGTTTTGCACTGCTATGTGTCGCGTCCTGAGGTATATCATGCGCCTCCCACCAAAAACTACTTACCACCCATTCTCCATGTGATAAACTACTTCTGGTTTTCAAAACCGCTCGCCCTCCGTGCCAAAATACAAAACCCTCCCGCCTTCGTTTGAACTCCTGCCTAGTTCCACCTTCGAAACCTTGTCTCCTGCGCCATATCCTCCTCTGCAAACGCCCTTCGACAACCCAAAACCATAGAAATTACAGTCATACGCCCTCCCCACAGGTTTTAACTAACAACTGGTGTTTTGTGCGAGTTTTAATGGCAAAAATATATGAAATACATTCCATAGGGCCAAATTCGGTTACAAAGAAAGCCTGGATGACGATTCAAGAGCCTGAACAAGTCGATGATGGTCAGAGGGCTTGTATCAATGTTTGTCATCGATGAAACATGATCATCAATGGATAAAAACCATCCTGCCATGAAGAAGAAGCCTCCCCTGTACACAGAAGACAAAAATAGTCAAAAGAAACAGTGAAGAGAAGGAGTTTTAAAGATTAAAGGGCTAGTTCTTAATCAAAAGCCAAACAAGAGATTATCCAGTCAAAGAAAGAAGGGCAGACAGTTAACAAAGATTAAAGTATAAAGGAAAAAGATACAAAGGATAAATCAAAAGATTAAATGAACAGATAGAGATCAAAAAAGATTAAAAGAAAAACATGAATACAAACAGACAGGCAGAGTTTAAAGGCCTAAAACAAAGTTTAAAGATAAGTGTTACACAACATTTTGTCACCGTCCCTACAATCCCTCATCCCGTACATTGGAGGACTATTCTCGTGACCTGTGAACAGTAAAATGTCCTGAAAACACCTTGATGGCATCCTTCTGCATAAGGGAAAAAATTCGCCTGAAGAACATTTCCTCATAAAATCATTAAAAACATATGTTTGGGCATTGGCACACTTAGCCAGTTCATCACTTGCGTCGACCTAGGAAATTTACGCTAAGCCCGCACCACCTGGCGCTCTGTCCCTGTGTATTTCCCGTGCCAAGCCTATTAAGGAATGTTTTTTAACAATAGAAGGCTGAAGTTTGATTCTAACAACTTCAGAATGAATCATCAAAAATAGGTTGGGTTCTTTGGCTCCGGATCTCCCTGATTAGGAAGTGGTTTTCCACCTCTCTCGGAACCTTCCTAAGAGATAGGACTCTCCCCCATGATTATAGGGATCCTAACCTCTCCTTCTCCTTCTATAAAAGCCTACCCTCTCCATTTTCTAGGGAGCTGAACATTTGGGAAGAAAACTATAGCTGAGTGACTACTGAGAGCAGTGCCAAGGAGAACCCCATAAGAGAGAGAGCCTTGTCCAAATTCCCGACAAGCTTTGTGAGACATGCTCCGCTGGATGCCCTGCTGAAGGAATAATGCGACGTTGAAACTCGGTTGTAATCTTTCTTTCATATCTTAATATATGCTCGACTATGTTATTGGTTCCATCGTTGTATTGCTTGTTTGTGTAATGCAATCTGATTCAATATTTTCCGACTGATTGAAAGTTACATGCTTGGGTTATTACATTGTATTGCCGTCATTTTTCTCTGTATGTGTACAGGTGTCCAGACGCGGTGAACAAAAATATTGTGATCTGTCAAGCTAGGAACAGGAAGCAACACTTCTCCATCGAGAACAGCGGCGTAGGACTCGAGGTAGGCCATCTATCGTAACTTTGTCTTTTGTAACTAGGAATCAATATCGTAGTGTGTTCTATTTGTTGCTAGACCCACTCTAGGGCTAGTGGGATCGCCTCTGTCTGCAAAGGGGATTTACCTCGTCAAAAAAGTGGCGACTCCACTGGGGATCAGTTTCAGTTAGTCCTTCTTCCATTAGGTTGTGTTTTGGCTTTCGTTCACCTTTCTGGTTTATCTTGCTTGGTTTGAAGCCCTTGTTCAGCTCCGTGGAGATCAAACCTCTCTCTGTTTGTTCATTTTTCCTCTTTTTCTGATTAAAACCCTCTTGGTGCGGTTTTTCATATGACAGTAGTGTCGATTGGCGCATGTTGCTCATTTAGAGCCCACACCATTCCTTGTTTGGCATCTATTACAGCCGGACAGGCGCGCCAACCCTATTAGGTTTCAGAATTTGCTTGGTTTTGGGACTTTTGAGCCTGAGCTTTGATCCTTGGTTGTTTTTTCTGACTTGTTGAGTGCTTTAGAGTCATTTTGACTGAGATCAGCCCTTTTCCTTCATTTTTTTTCCCTTTTTTGTCAGATTTTCGTTTCAGCCCTAGGTCTTCTAGGTGCTTCAGCCTGCTGAGCCTCCCATGGGCGTTTCAGGTCCTTGGTTTCCCAGTCAACTTCGCTTCTGCTTCTTTGCATTCAGCTTTGTGGATCCATTTGAGTGATTGCGTTAATTGAGTGATTGTCTTTTCTTTCGTTCAGTTTTACTCTTGTCACTCAAGGCCTAGATTACACGGCTTGTTTGGGTCTCTTTTGAGATCTTCTCTTTGATTTGAGGGATTTCGTCATTGATTTGAGTCTTGCTGTGCTTGTTTTGAGTTGAGTGAAATTGTTTTGTTTTAGCTCTTGCTTCACTATTCTCAAATCAGTTTTTGATTTATTTTTCATATCATTTAGTGCACTTTCTCTGATATATTGAAAAACAAAAAAAATCTTTTGCATTCTTGATTGGCATAGTGAAAATTGAACAATCTTTCACGTTTCTAGCATTATATAATTCTAGAGAAGAGTTTTTCAGTCTCATTAGCTTGCATCAGGCATTGTAGTGAATGTTTTCACATGATTTATTGTAGCTATCGCTTGAAATATCTAACTCTCTCGTAGATAGCTCTTCATTGAACGAAATGGTGTCTCATGGCTTGTATCTTGCATTCAGGGATTTGTGAGATTTGACATTCGGTAGGACCTTAGAATTGAAACATAAATACAAGATCAACTTAAAATTTATTTCAATAAACCTAAGGCAAAATTGAAACTTAACGGAACATTTAGTGGTCTAAGTTAGAGACGTGTTCCGGCATCTTTAAGCCTAGCAGCTGTCGCTCGTCATATGGCTTCAGACAACGCTAGTACGAACTTGCGCTCTTCGTACCATCGAGTATATAAAGGGAGACCCCTCTAGGTTGCAATCCTTTTATCCATAGGAAGACGAGTCTGCCACCTTGTGACCGTGATACACTGAACACAGCATTCGGGGAGACTACCTGCACGTACGTCAAGTCCTTGGTTGATTTATCTTTCATTTTATAACCAAGGTGTATATGGCAGTTCACGGGAACCTGGTACACCCTTTTACCTAGACTACCTGAGCAGCCATTTTTGGTCTTTACTAACTCCATAAATTTTAAAATATCATCGAGCACTTTTCCTTTCATGCTCATTTCCAACCTGAAAGTGATAGAGTCACCTTTCGCCTATTTCTTGAATCTTAAAATATGAAACGACAGAGTTTTGTTTCAATGTTGTAAAAAATTAACAGCCCATGAAATATTCCTGGTTAAAGTTAGTTTCCTTAGGGTGTTGTTGTAAATTTGTTTCTGATGGCAACGTTTCCGAAATTCACTAACCACGGATCCCTTCTGAAGGGAACCCTGGTCCTTTTCCTTCTTTTGGAAATTTTGGTGCTCCTTATATGGCAACATTGTCCCTTCCTGGGTTAACTGTCAGATTGCCTGTATGGTTATTTTCGACCTCGGTGGTCCCAAGTGTTCAGCCCTCCGTACAACCGTCCCCTCCACCAGAACAACATCATGTCAGGTCTAAGGTGGACCTCTCCCCTTCTTCGCCTATTTCTTCGTCCTCCTCTTCTACTTCACCTGGTGAAAGTGTGAATTCCAGTAATCAGGTGGCTAAAAAGAAGAAGTCAGATAAGTGAGAGGCTAATACTACAACCATTACACCTAAAAAGCTTTCCCTTGCGGAACCATCCATGCTTCCACATAAAGTCAAATTCCCTTGCATGCTCTACAAAGGTAACCATTTGCTTCGAGACTGCCCTGGTATTCCCAAGGTACTTGACATGTGGTCTGACGGCCGTCCGCCACTGCTTTTGACTTCTGGAAGTCATATTGACACATTTTCGACTAGTACTGGTAAGACTCATAGAAAACAAGTCAAGATTACCAATCCCTATAAGTTGTGTGAAGGAAATCATCCCATTCTCCTTTGTCCATATATGGATGAAGCCAAAAGAGTGTTGGACAACCCTACTATTTCTGCACCTTGCCTTCCGGCTGGTTACTAGAAGCTTTCTTCGAGTCCTCCGCTAGTTGATTCAAAGGTTGGTCAAGAGTCATCCTTGGTCAATCCTTCTCCCTCGGAAATTCAATTCACGAATCCGTTCCCCACCCACCATTAGTGGTGGGATCAGTCTACCTGACCCCATCAGTGGTTCATCAAGTCTTTTCCGTTGAGATTCGATCTCATCCCCCTCAATTTCTTCTTGTTTCTTTAGATTCCTTGGACTTGGTGAGAGATTCGTCCGTCCCTATAATGCAAGAAGATTCTCCTCCCACTCCGGTGATGGAAGTTCAGGAGAGCGCTCCTCTTACTCCGGTAACATCGGTGGAAAACAATCTCAGTTCAATGGTATCCCCCCCAAGTATCTTAATCGCTTCCTTTGATTGGAGTCGATTCACCAGATACTACCTTTTGTCTTATGTGCCTTTCGAGATAACGGTACAAACCTTTGATCTAGTCATACCCAACATTACTATAGATGAAGGCACGTCTATTAGTATCCTGTCTTCAACTACTTGGCAAGATTTTGGCTCTCCGCCGCTTATGCCTGTTACCCAAAATCTGTTGGCGTTTAACAGAGGAACCAGTCAACCGTTAGGGATCCTTCCAAAGTTTCCTATTACTTTGGGAGGGAAAACCGTTCATATAGATGTGATGGTTGTTCCAGGCCCCTTAGATTTCAATTTGCTCTTGGGGCGCGACTATACTTATGTCATGGGGGCAGTTGTATCTTCCCTCTTTTGTGTGATCTATTTTCCACACAAAGGATGGATCGTGACCATCGATCAGCTTTCATTCTTTGGTCCCGAAGTGACATCTATTCCACCATCATCCCTTCCGGGTCTTTATCTACCGGTTGTATATTCCTCGCTGCAGGTTAATTATGTGGCTACCTATCCCGTGCCCGCATTCAGTGACAATTCCATTATACATCGTGTGCTGGGGGCATTGGGATCTGATTTCCAAGATATTGTTCTCCCAAGATAGGTGAACCTCTTGGAAGCCGTGACTTCTTATTCATCATGATGAAATGTCTTCAGATTACAGTTCTTTTTCTTGTGTCAAGCTCCTTAAAAAATGAAACGAGGTGGTCGGAGCACAGTTTGTTTTCTTGTGTCAAGCTCCTTAAAAAATGAAACAAGGTCTTCAGAGTAGAGTTCGTTTTCTTGTGTCAAGCTCCTTAAAAAATGAAACAAGGTCTTCGGAGCAGAGTTCGTTTTCTTATGTCAAGCTCCTTAAAGAATGAAACAAGGTTGTCGGAGCACAGTTCATTTTCTTGTGTCAAGCTCCTTAAAGAATGAAACAAGGTTGTTGGAGCACAATTCATTTTCTTGTGTCAAGCTCCTTAAAAAATGAAACAAGCTCGTTAGAGCAAAGTTTGTTTTTATTGTGTCAAGCTCCTTAAAAAATGAAACAAGGTCGTTGGAGCAAAGTTTGTTTTTCTTGTGTCAAGCTCCTTAAAAATGAAACAAGGTGTCGGAGCATAGTTCGTTTTCTTGTGTCAAGCTCCTTAAACAATGAAACAAGCTTGTTGGAGCATAGTTTGTTTTCTTGTGTCAAGCTCCCTAAAAATGAAACAAGATGCCACGAGGATAGTTCGTCTTCTATGTCAACCTCGTTCAAAAAATGAATTAGCCATGATAATAGTTATTTTAATGTGTCAACCTCGTTAAAACAATGAAACACGTCCCTGTTCAATTCGAGTATTTGATTACATCTCGTAAAATCCCAGTCGAGTCCTTCTATTGATCTCGTAATTTGAACCTTCACTCCATCTACCGTTCATATGGACTGAAGCTTGGGGGGCATGTACCTCGAATTAAGTCACCATGTTGGGGGCATGCTTACTTTTTCAAGCATAGTTTGTTTCTATTTCAAGTTTGTGTAAAAATGAAACTGGTTTCAAGCGTAGTTTATCTTTGTTTCAAGCTTGCGTAAAAATGAAACGAACTTCAAGCAGAGTTTCCTGATTTCAAGCTTGTGTAAAAATGGAACCATTCTTATTTTACCTCTCGTGATTTCCATTTTATTAGCCTATTTTTCCAAATGAGCCTTGGTTATCTCATTCCATCGTCCCTATCTGCTCGGCTGATCATATGCCTTCACTTGGTTGTTTTACCCATTCCTGAGGAACTGCTGCAATGAGTAATCTTGTTAGCCAACCTCTTGACCTTTATTTGTTCTGAGCAGTTCCATGATTACCGGAACTAGTTGCTACCCTTTATACCACTCGTTCCTCTAGGTGGAGTCACCATTCAGCTCTTTTCTGACTCTCTAAAACTGAAAATATTGTCGAGTCGCTTGTCGTTTTGAGCTCATTAAATTGGCTACGAAACGACATCTACCTAGTATACGTTTACCCCTTTTTCGGGCTGGGATCGATTATTTACGAAAAATGAATACCCTAGCCTATCGTGACTTGGAGGTTCTCTCAGACATAGTTTTCTACCTTTTTGGATCTGTGGGACTACCTACAAAAAGGGACTGTTGGATTTTTCTTTTCCGTTGTCTTTTCAAACTCTCTAAACATGAAAATACGTTGAGTTCTTCCTTTGTCAGACTCATTAAAAACTGATGACATCGGATTCCATCGTAATGACGTTACTCGAGTTCCTCCTTCCTAGGGCTCGTAAAATGTACTAGGTTGGATTTGTCCGAAGGAAAAAATTACATCGCAAGCATATGTTATCTTTTTCAAGCTTGTTTTCAAAAAATAATTGGGGTACATTCCAAAAATCGTGGGGGAAAATGGAACCAATATTATAGTCGTGTTGGCAGTATGCTGCTCTTGAACATGACACTTGTCTGCATTCGTGTCAGTTTGGGGACATCTCATCTCGTTATCTAATTGCCTCCATGGGTTTGGGTAATCTCTTTTGACCACTCATCTTCTCTTTTCCACGTCACCATGACCTCAGATCCCTTGATGTCAAATACTGCCAAATCTAATGTCGTGCCACCGATATGTTCAAGAGAATTTTTGCCTCTGCAGTTTTCAACCTCCCTTTGATTATCTATTGGTCTTGATTCACAAACATTATATCCCTCTGTCTCGTGTCGATGATGTGGGAAACATTATGGCCCACCTTTGATCAAGGTCACTTCCTGTCGACTTCAGCTCATTATCCAGGAAGCTGATCTAGAGACTCCCTTTAGGTTCCTTAGAGCCTGCATGTCTCAATGGCAAGTTCTTCGCATTCGATGCAAGGTTTTCATTATTGGCCTTCGATTGAATGATTTTGCAGATGTTTGACACCAGATCACTGTTCACATTCCATGGATCGTACCTCTTGTACCTTGAGAGCCATCATCATTATCGGTGGTTTCTCTCACGTCTGTTAGCGGCTTTCATTATTGGCTTGTAATCAGACGATGTTCTTGCATGTTTGACTTCAACTCACATATTCGCATGCTTGAACTTGTACTCTGTTTGGGTTGAGATGGAGCGCAAGACCCTGGATTTTGTCTGCTAACATCCAGGTTGCAAGTTCTTTCTGGACTATTATGACTTATTACATGACTCTTTTGATTGGATGGTTGCGACCATACCTGAGTCTACTTGTTGATCCTTATTTTGCTAAATGGTTGCATCCATACCTTGGATCTCATTGTTTTAGTACTTTTTATGGATGGCTGCGTCCATACCACATATCATGTAGCAAAGAAATCAGTTGTATTTGTACTCACAGGTTTTTAGACGGCAGTGTTTTCAGTTGAACGTGTTCTCATAAAGAATTTCACCCCTCCCTCTCTCTCGGACCTCATGCTTTAGGGGGAATCTGTTACACAGCATTTTTTCACCGTCCCTACAATCCCTCATCCCGTACATTAGAGGACTATTCCCGTGACATGTGAACAGTAAAATGCACTGAAAACACCTTGATGGCATCCTTCTACATAAGGGAAAAAAATTTCATGAAGAAAATTTCCTCATAAAATCATTAAAAACATATGTTTGGGCACTGGTGCACTTAGCCAATTCATCACTCGCGTTGACCCGAAAAATTTACACTAAGACCGCGCCACCTGGCACTCTGTCCCTGTGTATTGCCCACGCCAAGCCTATTAAGGAATTTTTTTTAACAATAGAAGGTAGAAGTTTGATTCTAACTACTTCAGAACGAATCATCAAAAAGAGGTTGGGTTGTTTGGCTCCGGATCTCCCTGATTAGGAAGTGGTTTTCCACCTCTCATGGAACCTTCCTAAGAGATAAGACTCTCCCCCATAATTATAGGGATCCTAAACTCTCCTTCTCCTTCTATAAAAGCCTACCCTCTCCATTTTCTAGGGCGCTGAACATTTGGGAAGAAAACTATAGATGAGTGACTACTGAGAGCAGAGCCAAGGAGAACCTCGTAAGAGAGAGAGCCTTGTCCAAATTCCCAACAAGCTTTGTGAGACACGCTCCGCTAGATGCCCTGCTAAAGGAAGAATGTGACGTCGGAACTCGGTTGTAATATTTCTTTCATATCTTAATATATGCTTGTCTATGTTATTGGTTCCATCATTGTATTGCTTGTTTGTGTAATGCAATCTGATTCAATATTTTCTGACTGATTGATAGTTACATGCTTGGGTTATTACGTTGTATTGCCGTCCATTTTCTTTGTATGTGTACAGGTGTCTGGACGTGGTGAGAAAAAGGATTGTGATCTGTCAAGCTAGGAACAGGAAGCAGCACTTCTCCATCAACAACAATGGCGTAGGACTCAAGGTAGGCCATCTATCGTAACTTTGTCTTTTGTAACTAGGAATCAATATTGTAGCATGTTATGTTTCTTGCTAGACCCACTCTAGGGCTAGTGGGATCGCCTCTGTCCACAGAGGGGATTTACCTCATCAAAAATAAGACAGAGGCTTATTAATCCCAGAAATGCATTCGAATGACTAAGCCTATGGCAGTTACTCTTTCAAAGATATTTCTTCCACCTAATGCTTTGTTTCCTTCAATAAATAATTAGGCAGTAATTGAACCTAGTTAGAGATATTTTTTATCTGCCAAGTAGTTATTGTAAAGTTATGAATAGGCCTTAAATTCAAACATTTCACCTATAAACCCTCAGAAGTTAAGAAAGAAGTTATTATTCAGAGAAATATCTGCATACATTCCTGCCTTGAGCCTTGCATGGTATTCAAGATAGAGAATTCATTAACTCTGTAATAAATGACACCCAAACCCTAAGACTTAGCTTCACCTCCTCATTTGAAAATAAATATTGCATTTGAGCTCATTATCTTGTTGGCATTTGATGACTCTTTGAAGTAATACATAGTCTCTTGGAAGTTGAAAATAAATTGATGTCTTGGAGCTTGTGAATGCCTTGATCTGTTTGTTGATGGAGGAAGGTCTGCTTACAGGATCCTTGAGCTTGGTTTATGGTGAAGTGCTTCTTTTCTATTATTGTTTTTTCCTGTTTCATTATGTTTCCATCTTTCTATACTGCAGTAGAACAAAGGATTTAGGCTAAAAAAATGTTTCTAAAGGCACCTTAGTTCTGTTTTTTCTTCACTACCTTAATGTTTTCCTTTGCTAGGACATTTTATAAAATTCTTAATTGCTCTCTAGACCCCCTAAGCTTGTTTATTTCACAAATGGTTTAATACAGTAGGTGTCAAAAATTATTTATGGCCAGCCCTGCTTATTTGATGTCACTAAAACATTGTTTTTGAAGTCTCTCTCTAAAGTACCATTAGTTAGGTCCACCAAAGAGGTTTTGTTTTGATCATACCCTTTGTACTTGCTTAAATAATTGTTTTAGAGATCTTCATATCTATAATCAAAGATGTTTAGGTGTTCCCTCTTCTCTGATTGCAATTATATGTGTGTCTTGAATGTTTTCTTTTCTTGAAGGTGAAATCACTAGAAGTTAAATGAGTTTCTCGCCTTCTATATTTCATTGGAATGTTTGTCTTAAATAATTATCTTCTTAAGTTGAATCAAAGAATTTATGGTTTTCCCTGTCTATTGATTGCCTCTTTATGCTTATGATATTTAAGTCCCTTCTTGTTAAAAGTACATGATAAAGGATTCTTAATTTCCCTTCATCCTACATTTATTCTCATAATTAATGTCCATCTCATTACCCTTAAAGACCTTGAAGATCCATTGACCAAGTTAGATTTTCCCTGTGATTCTCCCTGATCTATTGATGAACCTTTCATAACTTTTATAGACTCCATTTCCCAATGATTTTAAGGTTTCCTCATTCCATTTATTCTGCTAGATCATCTTACCCAACCAAAAAAAATCACAAAACCAACTAGCCTAAAATCAAACATCTAAAGCAAACAAGTTCACATCCTTTGCATACAATAGAGAGAGCCCTCTCTGAGTCCAAGAAGGCTAGGTCCTAGGACTCCAAAGATTGGTTTCATGTTACCCTATGCATTTGGTCTACCAATCTGCTTAATCACAGGACCCTAACACAACCCAAAGTGTTGTGTGCAGCTCATCAATGAAAAACTGGGATGACTATAAATCTCCTCCTTGAACATATCAAGGGTCCTCTACGCAATGATAGTCTGTTGCTCCAAATCAAAAATGTGCTTTGACCCTAGGTCATGTATTTTCCCTAATGGCATGTTCCCAAAATCCTCTATATGATGTGTTGAAATAATAGGAAGTGGAAATATGTGCATACCTTGGTAAATCTTGGGAACATCTTGTACTACTACAAGGGTTCCTCCCACCGGTGTGATGACTTCCCCAACTACTGATGATGATGGTTTCTCCTCTATGGCTACACTATCACTGGTATAAGTCTCCTCGTCCTCATGCATCTCCAAAATAGTGCATAGGACTCTAAATTTCAAGAGATCAAGACCACTTTGCAAAGGTGCAAGTGTTCTTTCTCCCAATGCAAGTGCTCCTACATCAAGTGGTGGTGTAAGTTTCTCCTCCTCTAATTTCTTCCTGACAATATTATTGATTAAATTTTGAGTAAAATATGCATATGCAGTCACTCTTTCATGACTCAAATGACTGAATTGCCAAATGTTTTCTTCACCCTCAAGGTGCAGCGCTGCAATCTCAACAACTTCTCTCTCTCCTACTAGATGTAGCAGGAAGAATGCATCCAACTCCATTCCCAGAGCCCTTTCTGTGCATGTGGATGACCCATCAAAGGTAGACAATAGAAATCTATTTTGATTTCTCCTTCTATAGTTGCAAGGTCCCCTTTCTTCTTTGATCTGAATAAACAGTGGGAGAGTTAGATTCTCCTTGAAAGGTGTTGATTGATATTTTTATTCTACAAGATACTCACTTAGAATCTCATGATCTAAGTTTCCTCCATCACCATGCCTTTTATATTATTCTTCTAAATAAAAGGGCATAGTATATTTCTTTGGAGCTCTATGAAGTACCAATTCTTTCTTCTCCTGATAGGAACTACATGGACCTTCCTCATTTTGAAACCATATTGTGGCTTCATTGCTTTTCTCCATTTTTATTTTCTTGACCTCCTTGGTGAGGTCCCTCGTATATCTGAAAGATATGAGATAAAACTCATTCCTTCCATCATTCTAATATCTTTCTCCTTCTTCTTATTCTCCTGATAGCATAATGGATGAGATCCACAGGCTGAGCCAAGATTATGCTCTGATACCACTGTAATATTCCCAAATGGGAAAAGTAGGAATATAGTGCATAAACATGGAAATAGCAGTGTAAATCAACAACATAGACCAATATGTAGCCATAAAATTATGTATAATAACAAAAAATCAATACAAAATAATGAGACACATATCATATGAAATGAGGAAACAAGACTCCCATAAAGAATCACTCCCAAATATGAGATGCTGCTACAATACAAAGTGTCAGAGAGCTACTATAACGCAATCATACTAAGCATAAATATAGTTGGAGATCATAAAATAATGTAAATATAATGATATATGCCTCAATATATGTTATAAAAACAGATCTAGGCCCTATATCACCTTTCCAAGATAACCCAAGAGGGTTTCCGAAAGATACTCAAAATATACAATGTGAGTTGTAGCCCTAGGGCTGAAGATTTGCGGCAAAAACTGAAATGAGAAGATATGGATGAAGCTGATGTAGAATCCTACAACTCTTCTCCAATAGATCCTTCGGATGAAAGGCTTTCCCCTTCACTGAAGAAATCACCTCCTAGATCAGAAACTGCAACCACCGTTGCAACCCCTCCCTAAAATAATGCAGAGCCAGACTAAATTGCATTGTAGGGGATATTATCACCTTGGCCTCATTTAAAATTTGTCAATAAATCCCAAGGGGATTCTTTACTGGCCTCCCAATAGAAGGAAACCTTCCTCCACTGCAAAACTAGCTCAGAAAACACCCAATACAATCCTCCATTGCTGCACCCTGCAACAGAGCACAAATCTAAGAAGAAAATGCATTGTTGAAGAAATTTATAGCTTGGCCAAATGCTGGAATGTGGAAATATAGTGAAAATACTTCTCTTGAGTAGGCACTCGAAGTCCCCCGAGGATGAAGGTGGGATTCTCACTCGGGAACACCCTTGTGCTAAACTACAATGCAATGTTAGCTAAACAACTGAAGAGAGCCTCAAGTCTTAATAAACCATAAACAAAATAATAATCCAATCATGCCCAAAATGGCTGCCATACCCTTCCTTATATTCTTGGTGAGCTTCCTCACCTTGGGCCCCACTCATTAAAGCCACTACTTCCATGCATGGAGTCTCCCTCAAAAATTGTGTTGTCCCTCAATGAATGCCACTACTTCCATACCAGCGCTATTTGATTTCGTCAAAGTTGACCAACTATACATGATCCATCCCCTTTTCACACATAAGGGTCTTCAATCTAGCTTTTAGATGACCTCCTTTCACATTAGGAGTGTTTTTATTCCTACTAAGGAGATTTATGGGTCTCCATACCCTCTTATTCTTCAAACTAAGAAGAAAAATCAAAATTTAATATTCCAATTAGATGTGTGCTAATTTAGGAATATTACATATGCAGAAAAACAATGATATCTAATTGAAACCCGATGATGTATATTTTTGCAAAAAAATTACTCGGGGGAAAATACTCCAAATGGATCATTATCTTGCAAGAGTTTGATTTGGAATTTGAGAAATCCAAATATAATAAATCACTAGTGTTTGTCGAACTTATGTGTGATTTTCCCAATATTGAGTCTGAAATGGTGACAAAGAATCCTATCACGGATGAATCTCTATTTCTAATCAATATGTTAGATCCCTGGTATGGAGACATCATTATATATCTCCAGACCCAAACCTTCCGCCCAGAGCTTTCACCATCAAATCGACGGAGAACCTGGTACCAATCTCATCAATACAATATTGTTGGTCACACTCTTTATCATCGTGGTGACATTCTTTTCGATGTTGTATAACTCATGAAGATTTTGAAAGGGTTTTGGATGATTTCCATTCTGGAGTGTGTGGCGGTCATATGTTTGGGTTTGCCACAACCCCAAATATATTGCACTCTGGTTATTTTTAGTTGTATGTATTCAAAGATTGTATTATCACAGTTCAAAAATCCCACAATGATCAGGAGATCATGTGTTATGCTCAAAATTGAAAGAGATCGAAACAAGACCGAACCTGAACGACCGAAAAGGTCTCGTCGTTGAGATTCTGGCAACGTGAACAGTTCGAAAAACTGATGTCATATGCAGAAGATATCGCGTTTTGTTCATTTTCCCAAATAGCTAAAATTTTGTGACTGGGATGCCCAATCAGTAGGAAAATACAGTCAGTAGTTGGTATATTCCAGGAATATTCCATTTTCTTAAGTTAACAGGATTTCGACACGTGGCATGTTGTGGGTCGTTGATCTGAGATGTGTTTCTAACCATTGATGTTTTTTTAAATGGGTCATTGGATGAGTGACACGTGGAAAGCCCAGAGGCTGCCACATGTCCTCAGGAGGGTGTGGTAAAATTTAGTTGGAGTCAAGGGTGGGCGGGGGGGGTTGACCCAACGACCTCCAGCCTACCCGCGAAGACCTATGACTAGTCCACCTACGAGTTGTTTCTTAAAATTACTATTCTCCGTTTTAATTTATGATGTATAAGTTTTATTGTTTGGGGGCGGGGGGGAACACCAGCAGTCGCAACCTGCTGGCAGCCTCGAAGCAGTGGTAACATGGTTTATATAAATCGTAACATAAATCTGAGAATCAGTGGCTTAAACCTTAACCGATGACAATACATATGATCACATGTCACACGGTAAATGTAAGTTGCAGTTGATGGTTCCTCGGGCGACTAATCTGGCGGAAAGTTTTAAACTGTCACATGGACATTTTGGGTGGCAATGAATGCCACAGTTTTATGGAACGTGGAGTCCGGGTTTCACTCTCCTATTACACGGAGTTGTCAAATAGTTTCAATGCGGAGTTAATGGCTGGGGATCGACATGTGACCACCTCGCCCAAGCCACTTAAATTTCAATAAAACAATTTATATAGCGTAAGTTGGAACATGCCCCTAATTTTAGGGCACTCCATTAATTTAACTTTAGTTAAGTGCCAGTCTCCACTTTTAGTGGAGCTTTTCTAGTTGACATTGGGAAAAATGCATTGGGAGGTCAATTTTCGACCAATTTGGGTGAAACAAGAGTCTACCTAGACTAATTGGAGCATTATGGAGCCATTGGTGCAGAGAAAACAACCATCAGAGGCTAGTAAAAAATTTTAATTTACAATTTTGAGCATAATGACAAAGAGGGATATGTCATTGGGAGCTAGACCAGCAGATGTAGCCTAGGAGGGGTGAACTGCTTCATCGTGCCTACTATGTAAAACTTATGTGTGATTGTGTTTCTCTGTTATACACTATTGTGCAATGTTTTTTAGGCTTATTTTCATGCTTAAAGTTCACAAATTCATCTATGTTTCATGGTTAAAACACTCATTCCTTAAGCAAACAAATGGAGACAAATTATACATGTTTTTATACTGCAAGGACACTTAGCACAAAAAAATAATACACTCCTTTCAGATCAAGTTGGTATCAGAGCTAGAGTTTAATCTCTGGTGTTTTTTTGTGCAAATATTTTTTTACTATTTGCAAGGGTTTTCATGCTTACTAGGCTCAAGCTTAAGAGAGGAGAAGGAAAATTGGTGGAAACAAGAGGTTCTCAAAGTGAGCCACAACAAAGGAGGGCAAGATTTCCACATTCTCCACCACCTAGTTCACCTCCAAGAGAAGCAGAAGAAGCAATAAGCATGCCTCCAGGAGAAGAAGAAACTGATGAAGAGGTGGATCCCAAAGAAGAAAAAAGAGTGTTTAGGAAAGCATTCCTTGACATGACTGAAATGGTGAGAGTCCTTTATCAAGAAAGGAATGAAAGAATATAAGGAGAAGGATCCAAACTTCACAAGGAAGGTCAGGGATCATCAAGAGGCCACAATGATGAAGATAAATGAAAGAAGGTAAATGGAGGAAATGGAGGCAGTGGAAATTCACCATCCTCACCCTCATCATCATCATCCTCTACTTCATCTTTAGTAAACCAGTCACACAAGTCAAAGAACACTAGTAAAAGTCCTTTTCTAAAAATTGATGTTAAGTTTTAATTGGCAATGTTTAATGGTGAAGTCAATGCAAAAAATATTGATAATTGGATTAGGCAATTAGAGGTTTATTTGAGAATTTAGAACCTTCATGATGATGATACCAAAATTCAACTAGCTTCATTGAGAATTGAAGGTGCAGCTCTTGTTTGGTGGGAAGCCAAGAGAAAGGAGGATATCACAAAGCATGGTAATATTATTCTATCATGGACTGATTTCATTACTGCAATAAAACAACAATTTTATCCATTATCTCACATGCAGAAAGCCATAATGAACTAGAAAAATTTTAGACAATTGAAAGGACAAAATGTACAAGACTACACCCAAGGATTTAGGAGAAGAGCTCTCTTATTAGGGGTCAAAGTTAAGATAATTTTCTCAAGTACATAGGAGACTTACATAGCTACCTAAGACATACTATTCTCATGTTTAACCCTACAATCTTAAATGAGGTATGTTTTCAAGCTACGCATTTAGAAGCGAGAGGGAAAAACATTACTGATGAGAGTGGGAAGAAACCTTTTAAGGGGAAAGACAAAGAGAAGAAATAAAAAGGAAAAGTCAAGAAGAATGCATCTATCAAGAAAGAGGGAGATAAAGTGGTTTGTAAAAATTGTTCAAGAGAAGGCCATGAAGAGAAAAATTGTTGGAAATTACATCCTGAAAAGAGACCTAAGTATAAAAATAACAAAGGGAAGTAGAAAAATTCAACTACAACTCAACATGACTTAGGAGAGGATTTAGGCGATGAAACTAAAATTATAGCCATGGGATTGAAGAACATGAAGGGGAAAGAAATTGAAACAAAACCCAGTACTAGTACTTCAAACTATCACATACAAGCTCCAAATGAAGAAGAGAGAATTGACTTGTTTCATGTGAGGGTCATATCCAAACATACCAAGATTGAAAAATTGTTTGACAATGGCTCAAAATAAAACTTAATCTCTGAAAAATTGATCAAGAAACTTAATCTTGAGACCATTCCACATCCAAAACCATATCCACTTGGGTGGATTTGTAAGGATGCAAATTTACAGGTTTCAAAGAAGTGCATATTGCGCTTTGCAATAACTGCACATTTTGTTGACACAGTTGAATTAGATGTGGTTTCACTTGATATTACAGGTGTTGTGTTGGGAATTCCTTACTTGTATGACAAGAAATCTATCTTCCATCACCATCAGAACAAATACCTTTTATTCAAATATGGCAAGGAGTACATTGTTAGAGCATATCACAAGAAGACAAATATTGCAATGGTAAATTGTGGACAGGTAAAAAGGCTGGTGAATTCAAGTAAGAATTTTGTTATGCTATTGATTAAGCCTAAAGCTGATGTTAATCATGAGTGATTTGAAGATTTTGAACCTAATTTGAAATCATATTTATAAGGTGTATTTGATGCACATCATGAGATGTTTTAGGAGCCAACAGGATTGCCTCCTAAAAGGGAGATTCAACATGAGATTTAGTTACAACAAGATTGTCCTCTTCCAAACATCGGAATGAATTGCATGTCGATAATGGAGAATGCTAAAATAAGGAGGAAAATCAAGGACTTGCTGGACAAGGGACTCATAAGGCCAAGAACTTCGCCATGCGGTTCACCCATAGTCTTGATTCCAATGAAATATGGGAATTGGCGCATGTGTGTCGACTTCAGAGATTTGAAAAAGATAATGGTAAAGAAACGATACCCACTCCCAAGGATAGATGATTTGCTAGATCAGCTAAAAGAAGCAAATTTTTTCACTAATTTTGATTTACGAAGTGGATATAATCAAGTAAGAATTGCAAAAAGTGATATATGGAAGACTGCATTCAAAACCAAACAAGGACTCTTTGAGTGGTTGGTTATGTTGTTTGGTTTGTGTAATGCACCAGCGAATTTCATGCGTGTTATAGATAATTTTTTGCGTCCATTTCTTGCTAACTTTGTGATTGTGTATTTAGATGATATACTCATTTTCAGAAAAACAAGAGAATAACATGTCTTGCACGTAAAAAGGGTACTTGATGTTTTGAAGAAAGAGCAATTATTTCTTAAGATGTCAAAGTGTGAATTCGAAAAGACTTCTCTGGTTTATTTGGGACACATTGTAGGAGGAGGTGAGTTGAGAATTGATCCTTCTAATGTTGAAGCCATTGTGAATTGGCCCACTCCCAAATCAATAACCGAGGTAATAAGCTTCTTAGGCGTAGCTCAGTAATGGAGAAATTTTATTGCTAACTTTTCTGCCATAGCAGCTCCTATGCATGCAGTGACAAGTGTGAAGAAAGGCTTCCAATGGGGAGGTAAATAGCAGCAAGATTTTGAAGCTTTAAAAGACAAGATTAGTTTAGCTCCGATCCTCGCATTAGTGGATTTGAGATAGCCATTCGATATTCAAACCGATGCTAGTGATTATTCCATGGACGCAGTACTTTTGCAGCATGGTAAGCCTATTGCTTTTCATTATGAAACATTCAATGGTTGTGTAACTAATTATCCAACATATGACAAAGAGTTGTATGTGTTGGTACAAAGCATCAATAAGTGGAAACACTAATTGATGGGTAAAGAGACGATTATACATATCGATCACCAACCATTACAGTACTTGTAGCTGCAAACAAAATTGAAAATCACGACATTTTAGGTGGATGGGATTTCTTCAACAGTTTCACTTGGTTATAAGGTATAAGAAAGGTATTTTCAATAATGTTCTTGATATGCTTTCAAGTCCAATTATAAATGCTTATACTTTTCTTTAAAATGATTCTATTGTACATGAGAGTTACATAGAACAATATGCATCTGATGCCGATTTTCAAGATGTGTATGCTAGTTTGAGTGAAGGGAATCAAGTTGAGGAAAATGATTATCACATGCATACAAAATTGTTTTTTCATTTGGGCAAGTTTTTTATACCACAAAGAGAGAGACTTAGTGTAATGAGAGAGGCTCATTTGTCTCTTATTGTTGGACACTTTTGGGTAAGAAAAATAGTGGCACATCTATAGAGTTATTGTTATTGGCTTCGCATGATAGATAGTGTGTCACGTTTTATAAGAGGATTTTTTATGTGTGCAACAAGCAAGCCTAGCAATAGGAAGCTTGGGTTGTACACGCCACTACCGATACCATCAAGGCTATGGGAGAGTGTCTCCATGGAATTTGTTGGAGGTCTACCTATGTCAATAAAGCAACATGATTATATTTATGTAGTCGTGCATAGATTCAGTAAAATGTGTACACTTATGCCACGTAAGAAAACATTACTACTGAACAAACTGCTGAAATTTATTTTCAATGTGTATGGGTTCATTATGGTTTTCCAACTTCTATTTTTAGTGACAGGGATTCTAGGTTCGTTGGGAATTTTTGGTCCAATATTTGGAAGATGATGGACACAAAGTTGAAAAAGAGTACTGCTTTTCATCCATAAACTGACGGCCAAACCGAGGTGGTGAACAAAAACATTGTGCATCTATTGAGAGGATATTACAACAAACATCCTAATTTTTGGGATGAACAACTACATTACATTCAACATGCTTACAACCCGGCCAAGCACTCTTCTACAAATACTTCACCTTTTGAAGCATGCTTTGGGTATTTGCCGAAATCGCCATTAGAATTCATCTTTGAGAAGGATGTTGCAATTGATGGGCATAGTGATATTGACAAGGCTCGAAAGTTCATTGAGAAAATTTAGATTATTCATCAACAAGTTCAAGAACAACTTGAGAAGAGTCAAATAAAATACAAGGAAAGGCATGAAAAACATAGATTTGATCACAAGTTTCAAGAAGAAGATGAAGTATGGTTGGACATCAGAAAAGAAAGGATGCAAGGAGAAGGTAAAAATATCAAGCCCATTCATTATGGTCCATTCAATATCATTAAACAAGTTAGTAATAATTCATTTCAACTGGACTTCCCTTCATATATGAAAATGTATTCCATTGTCAATGTGGGGAATTTACGTTTGTATGAGCCTCCTTTGATTGATGATCAAGGGAGCGGTATTCAGCTGCCATCTATAGAATATTTCTTGCCTGAATTTCTGGATGAAATCAAGGAGGATTCCATCCATGACAGGAAGACACGCACTTCTAAGAGGGGAAATGTCGATTATCTTCGAAATGGGCTCAAGGGAAGCAAACCAAGTAAGGAAAGATGGATGGAAGTGGAAAAGGTGAGGGAGTTGTACCCTCATCTTCTGAACAGATAATTAACGTCTTTTGGGGTCCAAAAGCTTCCTAATGGGGAGGTGTGATCATGAGATCATGTGTTATGTTAAAAATTGAAAGTGATCGAAACAAGACCGAACCTGAGCAACCGAAAAGGTCTCGTCGTTGCAATTGCGGCGCTATGAACGGTTTGAAAAACCGTCGTCGTATGCGAAAGATATCACATTCTGTTTGTTTTCCCAAACAACTAAAATTTTGTTACTAGGATTCCCAGTCAGCAGGAAGGTACAGTCAACAATTGGTATATTCCAGGAATATTATGTTTTCTTAAGTTAATAGTATTTCGACACGTGGCATGTTGTGGATCATTGATTTGAGATGTGTTTCTAACTGTTGATTATTTTTGAAATGGGTCGTTGGATGAGAGACATGTGGCAAGCCTAGAATTGCCACATGTCCTCAGGAGTCTGTGGTAAAAAAAATTGGAGTCAGGGGGGGTGGGGTCGACCCCGCGACCTCCGGCCTACCTGCGAAGGCCTCCAACGAGTCCGCCTATGATTTGTTTCTTAACATTACTATTCTCCGCTTTAATTTATGGTGTATAAGTTTTATGATTTGGGGGGGGGCGAAGTAGTGGTCACATGGTTTATATAAACCACAACATAAACTTCAGAACCAGTTACTTAAACCTTAACTCGCGGCAATACATCCGATCACATGTCACGCGATAAATGTAAGTTGCAGTTGACGGTTCTTTGGGCGGATAATCTGGTGGAGATTTTTAAAATGTCACATGGGCGATTTGGGTGGCAATGAATGCCACGGTTTTGCAGAACATGGAGTCCGATTTCTACTCTCCTATTACACAGAGTTGTCAAAAAGCTTCAATACAGAGTTAACGGCGGGGGGTCGACATGTGACCACCCCGCCCAAGCCAGTTGAATTTAAATCAAATATTTTATATGGTGGAAGTTGGAGTGTGCCCCTAATTTTAGGGCGCTCCATTAATTTAACTTCCGTTCAGTTCCAATCTCCACTTTTAGTGGATATTTTCTAGCTGACATTGGGAAAAATGCATTGGGAGGTCAATTTTCGACCAATTTGGGTGAAACAAGAGTCTACCTAGACTAATTGAAGCATTATGGAGCGATTGGTGTAGAGAAAACCACCATTAGAGGCCTGTAAACAAATGTAATTTACAATTTTGAGCATAATGACAAATAGGGATATGTCATTGGGAGATGGAGCAGTAGATGTAGTCCATGAGGGGTGAACTGCTTCATCATGCCTACTATGTAAAACTTTTGTGTGATTGTATTTCTCTATTATACACTGTTTTTCAGTGTTTTTTAGGCTTATTTTCATGTTTAATGTTCCAAAATTCATCTATGTTTCATGGTTAAAACACTCATTCCTTAAGCAAAAAAATGGAGACAAATTGTACATGTTTTTAATACTACAAGGACACTTAGCACAACAAACTAATACACTCCTTTCATATCACACAACTTTCAGATTTTTGATCAAAAGATGCATGCACCTCTAGCTCCTCTTCACCCAATCATTGTTGTTGGTCCTTTTGCCAAAAGGGGCTTCAATTTCATTACATGTAACCCTCACTCGGTTGGGGGGCATGGATATATTATTCTCCTCATAGATTACTTTACCAAATGAGCCGCGATGATGCGTACATTAACGACTGATGGAAAAAATGTAGCAATTTTCATATTCAATCATGTATTGCTCATTTCGGTGTCCCTCAAGCTATGATGGGAGCCATGGGAGCCATTTTCCAAATATTATGATGACCAAACTTTCTGGTCAACTTGGCATACGCCATGATAATTCTACACCATATTACCCACGGGCTAATGGTCAAGTTGAGGCCATCAACAAGGATTTAACCACCATGATTAAACGGATTGTCGAAACTCATAAATATAATTGGCATACCATTCTTTTTTCGACATTATGGCCATATTGTACCTCTGCAAAAATTGATGTACGGTTCACTCCTTTTCAACTTGTTTATGGTTTAGAATCTGTGCTACCCATTGAATGTGAGATATCATCACTCAAATTAGCCACTAAGTTATTACCAGCTACCTCTGAAGAGGAGACAAACTTTCTATACCTAGCACATTTAGATGAGACTCTTTGCACTACTGCATTAGCTGCCAAAGTTCATAAAAAACGTGTTAAAGCTCAGTATGATCAAAGTGTTAACCCTCGCATTTATTTGGAAGGTGACCTAGTTTTAGTATAAGATCAAGCTCGTGACAAACTAGGCACTTGTAAATTCGAACCAATGTGGCAAGGTCCCTATATTGTTAAGTGTCTGCTTGCAAAAGGAGCCTATGAATTAGTTGATTATGACAGGGTCTCTTTAGATAAAACTAGAAATGGTCTTTATCTTAAGAGATATTATGCACGAATTTTCGTGTGCAGATCTCCCTTGCATATTAGTTACATTTTAGAACAGTGTGTCTTAGATTAGACAAGTGTGCCTTGGGATTTATTTATTTTTACGACTGTTATTACCTCTGCTGCTTATCTTGATTAATATTGGTATTGCAGATGTTAACATCCCTTCAAACTTACATTGGTTTTGCTGACGGCACCTGTCGTATTACACAGAACATCTCTTCTGCGGCTTGGGTTATCTTTTCACCCGCCGATGAGTTAGTCTTTATGCATGGGATATGTATTGATCAAACAACAAACAATATTGCATAATATAGCGCAATAATTAAGTTATTATCTGATTCCATCACATTTGGTATTCGACGTTTGATCGTTATGTTAGATTCTCAACTCATTGTATTACTTTTAAACAATGTTTATGCAATCAGGAATCCAACATTGTTAAGAATGTTTTTGAAGGTTCATCTCTTGGAAAGACAATTTGATTATATCGAATATCAACACAATTCAAGAAATTTAAACACATTGGCTAATTCATTAGCTAATATAGTTTTAAATAGACATCTGAAACATTAAAAGTAAATCAAAACAACATTCAATCCATGTTGAAGAAGATACTCAAAGAATGAAGGTAGTAATATCATTATGTTAAATAAGTTTGTGTCAAAAATTATTACATCGTCTTTGATCATAGGCTCAAACACCTTATGATATAAAATATACTGATACAAAAAAAAAAATGTCAATCTACATTCACCATCAACTATCCATGATGATGATCATGAAAGAAAACTATGGCGCGTGCCACCCTACGCAAAAACCTCCCGAATGGACCTGGGACACCAGTCACATGTCTCTGAAGCCGGAGAAGTATATCATCTGTCCTTGTCTCTAGAATATCAATGGTCAACCTCTCAAGGATGTGCTCTAGCTCTGCCAGGATCTCTGCTGCATCATCCTGCAATGGGCCTGCTATAGCTTGTGCCTCTCGCCTATCAAAGTGACGAAGCCCTGCTGGTCGTGTTGGAACGACATCTGAATTTAAAATTATTTTTCAATATTGGATGATAAAAAATCAAATAAAAATTAGATAAAAACTTCAAAATTATTCCTTAACCTGTCTCATCCCACTGTGCTCTTGGTGGAAGAGATGTACCAGGATCACCTCTATAATCCATCCCTGCATAAGGAAAATATCATAAGGCATGTAAAAAACTGAGGAGTAAAATGAACCACTGCACCACCTTCGCTACCATGGTGAGCCATCAATGCTACCCTGTGCACCATATGAGGTTCTTGAGGACTTTCGAGATCCACCGGAGACTGTTGAGGCGTAATGAGTGGGATCCTCTCTAAAGAAAAATATAAAATAATGGCCCCATATCAGAAGTTTTCCAACTTCCCATTCTTAGCTCTCATGATTTGGTCCTTCATATTAGCAAACACTCCTTCACTCTAGTTGAAAATTGTTCCTCCAAAACATTCAACTGTGGTTTGCATCTCTTCTTTGGTAGCCAAATGTGAAGCTGCACTCCCACATAACCTGGTAATCATGAATGTTATGATTTTGAGCTCCAATCGCACAATAATTTTGATATCTATGTGGTCATCCTTTAACTCTGAACCCCAGCTACAATATTGAGCCAGGTAAGTAGCAGTGGGAAGACCTCCTGGTCCAATCCCAAATAAGGAAATGTCCCTCCCTCTATGAGGAAATCTAGTGGGGAAATATATGTCCTCCGGCTCGATCACAAGACGATGGTCTCTGATAATGATACATTGATCTCTGACATCCCATGCATTCACTAGCTAGGTCATCAGCTCAACATGTGCTTTCATACCTTGAATCACCCAAAACTTTTACAAGCCACATTTTCTTAATGAGTGCATGGTTTCTGAATCATCCATGGCTTCATTTTCCATGAGTTAATTCTCTCTTCCTCTCCATTCCAATGCGATTATATACCTACACATCAGTAAATTAACCATTAAAAATCATTTGGGAGAAGTTTGATCCATTTTTGTGGAGAGATTTATGTTTTTCAAAATCCCATGGAGCTTGCATGGGTTTTGTGTTTACACAATGTGTTTTTGCACGTGTTATACGTAGAACCCGTGGCGGCCTGAAAATTTTTCTTTTAAAAAATCATCGGGGTGTGCATTTTTCTCCACGAAAACCCACGCACCCCTGAAGGCGGATTTTAAAACATATTTTCCTCCTAAAAAATTCCCTAAAATATTACCAAATTAAAAATTAAATGGATGAAAACAAAGACGATGATGATGTGGATTACCTAGTGCGGATGGTTCTCAAAATGGTCAGTTAGTTCTTCTGATATCAGTTTCGGAAGTGTTTGGGAAAAAGATCTCTCTGCTCTGTTCTGAAAATCAAAAGGTCAAAATCACTTGTTCAAACTTATGTTTGTAGTTTTAAATGAAAAAAATAATATTATTCTATCTGTTTTTACTTTTAAAAAGTCAAATCAAAATATTTTTCCTTTTTGAGAATAGATATTCGTAATTGTTCAATTGTTTGTGCAAGATACGGGATTTTGGTGAAAAGAATCATTTTGACATTGAGCACACTTTTATCACTTTTTCAAGCTCAATAAAAATACGAAAAAAGTGAAACCCTGGAGTCCTATTTTAAGCCCTGTTTAGACTCTCTAAACATGAAATGATCACCGAGCACTTAACTATTCGAACTCATTAAAATAAATGAATAATCGTCCATTCAGTATCAGTTTACTAGTTTTATGGACTGAATTGGACTAATTACCAAAAAGGTATGCATTGGCTAATCATGATCAATAGAGTTCTCTCTTGCATTATTTTATCCTTTTTCGGGTTTGAGGGACTAAACTTATGAAAAATAACAACCATGGAGTTTACTTATGTTTTTCTTTTGACTCCCTAAAATTGAAAAACGCTGACTTATTCCTATACTAGACTCATTAAAACTAAACAGTATAGGACCTATCGATCACAACTGGACCGAACCACTCCTTATTAATGGTTCTTTTTTAATACTAAGATGGACTCATATGAAGGATGATATTACACAATAAGAAAATGTTATCCTCCTCAAGCTTGACAAAAATAGAGAGGTAATTGCCAGTAATGGTGGGGGGAAAGAGAGAAAAAGAATCCATTTGTCATCCTTGTTTAGAAAAAAGCATGTCACTCTTGAACACGACACTTTGTTACAATTGTACCTGGGTTGGGAAATCCTTTGTCTTACAGTTAATCAAACCACATTGAAAGTCTTCAGCTGGTTTCTGGGTATTATCTTAGGTCAAATGCTATCAAGACATTTACAGTGTCATTATGTGTTCAAGAGAAATTTTAATCAACCATTCATTGCAAACATTCGTCTCCATTTGCATTGACCATCCCAGAGTCAGTCCTTGAAAAAAAAGTCTTCAAAACTTGATATAATGGCTTCGTATCATAGGATTTCCTGTAACAGATCATTTTCTATCAACATCTGCTCATTATCTAGAAAGTTGATCTAGAATCCTATTAGTGCCTTGTAATATACATGCCCTAATGACAGGTTTCTCGCCTTCGATGATAGGTTTTCATCATTGACCTTTGATCGAATGATTCTATGGTTCTTTGACTATGCATCATTCATTCAGACTTCATAGATTGTACTGAAGTACTTTGAGGGAAATTTTCATTATTGATGGTTTCTCTCACACTTGTTAAATGTTCTCATCATTGATTGATAATCAAGTGGTTGCTACCATGTTCAAATTCGACATAATAAATCGCATGGATAGATTCGTACTAGTTCGAGAAGCGGAAATCAAGACCCTGGATCTAAATTCCACCATTTCGGCTATGAGTAATTGTGTTATTCATGATGTAATAGACTTCTTATGACAAATGGTTGCGGCCATACTCTGTCTACTTTTGATGTAATACTAAAATCATATATTTACAAGAACATCTAGTTAGTTTTTCTCTGAGTATGGGAATCCCTACCTCAGTGATGATATATATTTGCATTGAATGTTTTTATAGATTTTTGACTGGTGTCTCCAATCCAATCCTCAGAATGATAAATAAATTCACTCTTCTAAAAAAATTTCTCAGAATTCGCACTTTAGGGGGCAATGTGTTACATGTCATTTTGTCACCATGACATTTGATTGTTCATATGGGTCTATCACCATCCATATCATGTTCCCTTAGAGGTCAAAAACACTCATGTTCCTTAATCAAGTCTTGGAAATTAGAGAAAATCTCTGTAAAACCCTTAAAATATGTCATGCACGGTTTTTGTAGCCTTTTCTTGTGCATGTATTGATGACCCTTCCATTAGTTGCGGGGATCACTGCTCTATTCGCCCCTAAAACCTGTGCACCCCCGTGAAAAGCAGGTATTAATAAAAATTAACTTCTAGAAGTCTAGTTGGTCAAATATTTTCCCAACTAGAAGTCTCTAAAGTCACGCCAGTTCAAGCTTTATCCCTCCACTCATGGAGCTTATCCCTTGGTCCAAGGAAATCAAATCCCTTCATGGGAGGAATTTATCCCTCTCTTAATGGAGCTGAAAATACTTCAATCTTCCTATATATTGAGCTCAAGTTTCAGGTTCAGAGGTAGAGATACCTATATGCTAATGTGAATAGAGAATGATTTACATATTTTCTAAACTGGAGAGATTTCATAGAGTGCATACTTTCTATACTAGTGAGTTTTTGTTGACACATTGAAGATCACACCTTTGTGCCCATGACTTCATGCTGGTCATTCTAGAGAGGAAGGCTTATCAAACTGAAGGAAAACGATTGCACAAACACCCAAAAAGAATTTGTACAACATCAAGGCATTCAGTTGTAAGATTTCTCTTTCTAATTTATGATAATACATATGGATCTCTTTTTCACATTTTCTTGTTTCTTAATTCATGGGAATGATGTCAATACTTAGATTACTTTATCACTAAGTTGGATTGGTATTTTTTATTAGTATATATTGCAGATGATTTGATCATTTGTCTTGTCTATGATTGTAGGTTCTACTCATCATTCAAGAACTACTTTGGAGCGACGGAAAAAGTACTACATCAGACGTTTGGATTGAAAGGTAGGAGCATGTCCTCTCTACTTTCCTGTTGTAATGATCTTAAAATACAAATAATCTAGAGAAAGAGATATTCAAATGGACCTGTGTTTCTAATTACTCGTTCGAGTACTAGGGAGATCACTCTTGTCTGCAAGAGGGATTAATATTGATAACAGCTATAGAGGCATCCATGTTATGTGCGTCAGTATAAAAAAGGATATGAAAATATTGTTGTGGAATGGTCACCTTCCCTTTGACAAAGTCAAAGTTGACTTGGTCAACTAGTGTCACAATAACGACGGTTTATTTTAAATATATAGGGTGCATTTTTAAGATGTTTTTCGACAACCCTATAGTCCTTAATACCCTAATTCCCAACCCCTAACCCATTTAACCCCTCATACCCCTAAACCCCTAACCCATTTAACCCCCTAAACCTTAAACCTCTAAACCCTTAACCCCTAACCCCTTAAACACTAATTCCAAACCCATAACCCATTTAAACCCCTAAACATATAAACCCCTAACCCATTTAACCCCTAAACCCTAAACCTTGAAACCCTTAACCCCTAACCTGTAACCCATTTAACCCACTAAACCCCTAAACCCCTAACCTATTTAACCCCCTAAACCCTAAACCTTTAAACCCTTAAGCCCTAACCCCTTAAAACCTAATTCCCGACCCCTAACACATTTAACCCACTAAACCCCTAAAACCCTAACCCATTTTACCCCTTAAACCCTAACCCATTTTACCCCTAACCCCTAAAATCCTTAACTTCTAAATCCCTTAACCCCCTAAACCTCTAAAACCCTAACCCATTTAACCCCCTAAACCCTAAACCTCCAACCCCTTAACCCCTAACCCCTAAACCCTTAACCCCTAACCCATTTAACCCCTACACCCATAAAACCCTAACCCATTTAACCGCATAAACCCTAAACCTCTAAACCCTTAACCCCTAACCCCTTAAAACCTAATTCCCAACCCTTAACCCATTTAACCCCTTAAAACCCTAAAACCCTAACACATTTAACCCCCTAAACGCTAACCCCATTAATCCCTAACCCATAAAATCCTTAACTACTAAATCCCCTAACCCCCTAAACCTCTAAACCCCTAAACCTATAAAACCCTAACCCATTTAACCCACTAAACCATAAACCTCTAACCCCTTAACCCCTAACCCTAACCCCTAAAATCTAAACCTCTAAACCCCTAACCCATTTAACCTCCTAAACCATACACCTCTAACCCTTAACCCCTAACCCCTTAAACCCTAATTCCCAAACCCTAACCCATTTAACCCTCTAAACCCCTAAAACCATAACCCATTTAACCCCCAAACCCTAACCCCATTAACCACAAATGGCCCCTAACCCCTAAAATCCTTAACTGCTAAATCCCCTAAACCCTAAACCTCTAAACCCCTAACCCATTTAACCCCTAAACCCTAAACGTCTAACCCCTTAAACCCTAATTCCCAACCCCTAACCAATTTAACCCCCTATACCCCTAAACCCCTAACCCATTTAACCCCCTAAACTCTAAACCTCTAAACCCTTAACCCCTAACCCCTTAAACCCTAATTCCCAACCCCTAACCCATCACACCCCTAAACCACTAAAACCCTATCCCATTTAACCCCCTAAACCCTAAATCTCTAAACCCGTAAACCCCTAAACCACTAACCCCTTAACCCATAAACCCCTATACTATTAATGCTTAACCCATAACCCATTAACCCCTATACTATTAATGCTTAACCCATAACCCATTAACCCCTCACCCCTAACCCCTAAAATCCTTAATTGTTAAATCTCCTAACCCCTAAGCCCCTAATCCTAATCCCTTAACCACTAACTCATTATTCACCTAACCCCTAACTGCGCCTAAATCCCCTGACCCCTAAGCCCCCAATACCTAATCCATTAACCACTAACTCATTATTCCCCTAACCCCTAAATGCACATAAATACTCTAACCCACCAATCTCTAACATCCATGCATTGAGGGGCTTAGGGTTTATGGTATTTAGGCAAATTTAACCTGTTAAATGTGCCTAAATACCATAAACCCTAAGCCCCCAATACCTAACCCCTTAACCACTAACTCATTATTCCCTAACCCCTAAGCCCATATTCCTGTAACCCCTAATTATACCAGGCTCGTGGTGCTTGCTTGAGGCCATACAAGGATTTTACAAGCTTGCATGATTTATGTTCCTAACCCTTCACAAAAAATCCTTCTGGTTGGGACACAAAATCATTCTCTTTTAGATCTCCAATAAAGAAACCAGTTTCTACATCCATTTGATGGACTTTCCAACCTTTTTAGTTTCTAGGGAAAAGACTGTCTAGATGGTAGCCCATTTTTCTATTCAGGAAAAAGTCTCCTCATAATCGACCCTTATTTTTGTGCAAAACCTTTTGCCACAAGCCTAGCTTTATTCTTGTCAAGTGAGCCATATGCTTTATACTTGTTTTTGAAATTTGATGACCGTTATTCAGAATATCTGATTGGTGCAATTATCTGTGCATCATACATTCTTTTAACTTCTTTTTCTATTAAGGGCATCAAAATAGGGTTGATTCTCCTTAACTTTTGTCTAATGGGCTTTTGATCGTCTTTTATAGGAATTTTATGTTGAATTATGTTGGTGTCATAGGATTTAAGGTCCTCATAACTCCAAGAAGAAACATCTTGGAATTCCTTAAAAAGAGCAATATATTTTTCCTTTTCCTATTGAGGTAAGGCTTTCGAAATTTTGATCATCTTGGGTTTCAGTTCTGTGCCTATGTTGCATTCCTCAATGTCAGATCTAAGTGGCTCCATTTTTGGTTTTCTAGCTACATCATTTGCGTCAAATAAATCCTCCAAAGAAGTTAAACCTTTTGGTAAGAAATTATCTTTGATATTTAATATATCAGACTCTTCATCAATTATCTCATCAATTTCTACTCTTTCTAATTTATCTATATCTGATTGATTGAATTTAATTGGACTAGAAAAATCTAATTTATTTACATATACATTATTCAAATCAATTTCAGTATCTAAATCTTGATCTATGGTGCAGTCAGTGTCTATTTTACAGTTTTGAAATTCACCTTCATTATTCAAAAAATGGTAAATTTGTTGGTCTTGTGAAAAAATCTGCCAATATTTGAGGTTGTCTGGGATTATTGGTCTATGATTTTCTTCTGCAGTATACATATGATTAGGCTGAAAAGGTAAATTACAAGTGCTAGCAAAGTTTTCTAAAGAATGTGCTTGTAAATTTTTCCTTCTTGGTATTGCAGAAAAATTACGTTCCAATAAATCATCAATCAAATCTAGTACAGTTTCTCTATATCAACCTAATCTAGGATTGTAAATAGAATATTCACCTTTAATTTATTTTAGAATCAACTCTCAGTCTCCCATTATTGCTATTATTTTTCCTCCTAAGTTTCTGATGATCTGGAGTCCTAAAATGAGGGCTTCATACTCAGCGATATTGTTTGTGCATTTGAAATTCAGTCTAAAAGCATGGCCTTCTACATGATTTTTCTCTATATCAGTTATCCATACTCCTGCTCCTGCTCCTAAATTGTTTACTAAGCCATCAAAATATAAATTCCATAAATATTCATGAAATATATTATCATTATTTTGTGTTTTCTTTTCTTCCCTTAGTTCAGTCTTGATTTGATTATCAGTTTCAGCATTACATAGGATGAAAGAATCTAGGTCAGTAGGTGTAGCATAAATTGGGTAATTTATTGATCTTGCTGCATTACTTACCATATATTTCATTAATTTTTCCCTATATAATTTCTTAGGTTGACCAAAAACTAATATAGTAGCATAAGACATGTCCAATTGTAGAGATCCCTGTAACTTTTCTCCCCGTGAGTGAGATAATAACATTCCATATTTAGGAGGGATATCAGCTACTACAATGTCCATAAGTATACTCTTACCAGGATATTGAACTAGTGTTACAAATAAATCTTTGCTTAATCCTACGCATTTTACTTTTCTTGAGTCAAATGAAAATAAATCCTTGTAAGGCCTTGTAATGTCTAAGTTCAGGGTATCCATTATAGCTTTGGGCATTAAATTATGTGAAGCTCATGAATCTAACATTATGCTGTGTAAGATTTGATCATGAATGGTTAAACTAATGTAAAATGAAGGAACTAATCCATGTTGATGATTTCCATTTACATCTGGGCCAAATATCAACTCTGGTTGATCATCATTCAAGTTTATGGAGTCTTCTCGATCATTTATGTTTAATGTTTTAGTGATGGTTGATTTATACAAATCATGTTTTACCAATTCTGTTAAAGGAATTGGTATTTTTAACTTTGCAATTTCAATTTGTATATTGAATGAAGTTTGTGATTTACTTATTTGAATTAACTCTTCTTTGGTAACTGTAGTTTATGTTGGTTTATCTTGTTTTTCTATAGTTATATTTTCACTTTCAGTTTGAGTTTCTTGTGCTTTACTAATCTTTGTTTTCTTTTCAGGAATAGTTTGTGAAGCAGTAGATGTTTTTTCAGATTTAGAATTGTCAGAAGCTGTTTTTGTAGTGGTAGCTTTTGGATCTGCTGATTTTGGATCAACAGTGGATGTTTTAGGATCTAAGTTTGCTATTTTAGCAGAATTATATGCTTTTGCAGCAGCAAATTTTTGTGAATCTTTTGTATCTTGAGCAACTTCATCTATTATGTCAACAATCTTAGGGCTTGGTGAAATTTTAAGATTGGAAACTTTTTGGGATGAACTAGAGTTTTACTTATTTTCCGTAGGGAGAATTTGCAGAACTTTTGTTGCTGGGGCTTCTACTATTTTCTTGTTTTCATTTTGAGGAGTTTTCTTAGTAGAAGGTTCGGTTTACTTCTAAGGTTATATTGCTTGTGAACTTTGTTTATGGCAAAATCATAACCTTGTTTATAGTCGAAGGATTCCCCTGAATCTAATTGGAGTTGTTGGAGTTCAAATAACTTTTAATCTTCCTGTGTGAGAAATATAGTGTTATTATCATCTATTCCCATTAGATTTATGGTATCATCATCCTCAGCATAGTTCTCCTGAAATGGAGGTCTTATTTTTTGGTCTGGGACTGATTCTTTTGATTTTCCTGAATTTATGTCTTTCCTAAAATTGGGATTTTTGATTTGTTGTTGATTACCCCATTGAGGTCTTCTTTATATGTTATTTAATCTATCCATAATTCTCTCTAAAATCTTAGCTAACATATCTATTTTTGTATCTGAACTAGAAGCTTCTTCTTTCATGGTTAGTCTCCTCTCATTTCTTAATCTAGCCTTTCCAGCTAAAATGTTTACTTCTACACCTACAACATCTGTTTGCATTCTTTCCAAAGTTTATGCATTTCTTTCTCTTAACTGATATGCCATGTCAATGTAAAATCCATCTGGGAATTTGAGAAAGACATAGTCAGGAGTGGGTTTTAGATTTGTAGGAATTGGATTGTAAACATTGTTATATCTGGTGCAGTAGTCTTGTAGTGACTCATTGGGAGCTCTCTTCATAGCATCAAATCAGACAATATTTGTAGGGGGTTTTTCTTCTTTTCCCATTTATTTAAAAATAATATATGAAAAATAGCTAAATCATCTATACTACTTGCAGGAAGGCCTTTAAACCATTTTTTTACTTCTCCTGTTAATGTTTGTGAAAACAACCTCATTTTTACATCTGATTCATCTATCTCATGGAGTTCAAAGTAATCTGTCATTTTGTTTATGTGTTGTTGTGCAGTGTATTGTGTAGTAGCATCAAACTGTGGTATTCTACTTTGGTAATCTTGGGGCATGTCATGAAGTTGTCCTAGAAGAACTGGGGGAGCATACCTGGCAGCCATAGCTTGAATTCTAGCTTGGCTAGGAGATAAAGTGGAAGTGCTTGGGGCTGTACTGGAAGAGGTAGCTGATGAAACTGGATTATAGAATGTTGAACTAGAAAAAGCTGTGGAAGAACTAAAAGATGAAGTGGAGGTACTAGGGAATAAAACTGGAATATATGAGGAACTAGTAGGAAATGAGAATGATGTGTTTGAAAAAGTGGAAGGTAAACTAGTGGACGAAAAGGATGTAGGGGATGAAGGAAATAATACTCTAGGTTGTAAGGGTAATCTAGGACTAAAAGGATCTGTGTATTGGATGGTAGTAGAAACTATAGATGATGTATTGGTATCTAAATGAGGAATAGAAGGTTTAGATGTATATGCTAACAGTTGGGCTAATTCTATGGCCTCATCAATTTCTTTAAGAATAGTAGCATTAATCTCTTCAAGTTTGTCTTGATTTCTGAATTTCTTTAATTCAGATTCTACGGTAATATTTTTTTGTTTTGTTTCCAAAAATGAAATAAAAACAAGGTCTAAAACAACAGTACTTAAATTACTTTCAGATTTTCTTCTGAACAAATAATTTTCAAATTTGAAATCAAACTCTATATCCTGTAACTCACTAATTCTTGTGGTAATGAATTGACTCTATTTAATGAAATTTTAACATCTAAATCTTCTATCTGTTTTTTCTTTTTTCCAATTCTATCTGGATTATCCACTATAGCAACAAGTTTAGGATCTGGGTTAGACCTGGTATAATAAAATTTCCTAGAAGCCATAAGTACAAATTTTTTGATAAAAATGATACTCACAACTTATAAAATAGTCCTAAAGGGAAAAATATGATGGAAAAGGTTTCTTTAAGACTTATTTTATGACCGAGGATTGGTTAGTCCCTAGTATGGTCGCCAATATGTTATCACTCTAGTAATTCTAAAGTTGTGAGATTTTGGTTTAAAGTCTAAGTACACTAGAGGTAACCACAAACTAACTTTTAAACTCTAAGATCTAGCCTTCTTAGGGTTTAGAGAGGGCTCTCTCTATAAGATTTAACTTTGTTTTGATTTATAAAATATTAGGCTAGTTATGAATGTGCAATTTGGTTTTGGTTTGATTGATTTGGTGGGAAAAATAATCTAATGAGATGGATAGTGGGAAATATGTTTGTCGATTGGGCTGAGGAGTCAAAAGTCAAGCAGACAGAACTAGGATCAAGGTCAAAAAGTCAAATGTTTTCAGGGCAAGAAAGATAACCCATGAAAATCTTGGAAGGTTGTTTGGTGAGGTGATATGATTGGGATAAAGAGCAATGAAGGGTTATTTAATGCAGAAAAGAGAAGTAGTAGGAAGAGGTCAAACGAAAGAGGGAGAAATTAAGGGTTCCCTACTCTGGAAATCATCATAAAATATAGAAATGATAAACAGTAAAGACAGGGTGCTTTTAAAAAATCCTGAATTAATACTCCTGTTTATTCATTCAAATTTAGAAAACATTTATGGATGCATGAAACAAAGAAATATAACAATGACAAGAAGGAAATACTTCACTTCAATATCTCATCACATGAATCCTGAAATATGATGCTAATTGGTCTGATCCAGTCTTCTACTCGAGATTTTAAACACAAAGCCTTCAAGTCCAATAAAAAATGATTATAAAAATCTTCAGCAATTTATTCCACAATAATACTTCTAAAGATGAAGTATTTATACATAATTGTTTACAAAATATCCTAGAATGCTTCTAGGAATTATTTAAGGAAAATAGAAATATCTTTACAACAAAATAGAGACAGTTGCTTAAAAAATTAGCAAGTTGTCCTATCTATCCAAATAAAATAGAAACTAATTGTGGATTAGGTGCAGCTGGCTGCCTTGGTGTCCTCTTTGCTGGCTCAGATATTTTCAAGTTGGTTTAGAAATATGATCTGCTTTATCTTTTATTCTTTCACTCTGATTCTCTTTAATCTCTAATACTCTTTAAACTCATATACTCTTTGACCATTGTAAAACTGTTTACTGCTGTAAATAAAAATATGTTTTGACTGAAAATCAACAAACTGTTTTTCTGCCTTTTACCTTTCACAGTAAATTTGTAAGTGACTGCCAAGCTTCCTCATTTGGAATTTGTATCTTCTTTAACTTCCTGAAATTCTCATCTGCTTCTGTATACCTGGAAAAGGTTGGTTTTATGACAAAAAGGTTTCTTATCTCATGCTGCAAATAAAATAAATCCTCAAAAATTCTGAGTAATATTTTCCTGCTGGAGTGCCTTGCCCACTAGTCTTTTCAACTTGCTCCTTTTCATATTCTCTGATCTTTTTATTATAATCTTCCTGAGGCATAAGTTTATCATTGATAACCAAAATGTTACGCAAACTTCTTTGCCAAAGATTTTCAAATTTAACCATGAATTTGGTTATGGTGATGTTCATATTCTCACACTTTTCCTCAAGTTGTTTCATCAAGTTCTTCTTGGTGAGGACTTTCCTTATTTCAAGGATTGTTTTAGTCCAGTTAGTAATCTCAATTTCTTCTAACTCCTATTTGTTTTTTCTGTTCAGAAACTTTATCAATTATATTGTTTGCTCTGGCTTGTTATCAAGCTCATCTTTAGTCTTCTGAATTTCTACTAATGTTGCTTTTAGTAAATCTCTTTGTTCAAAGATCACCTGAATTGAGGGCCATACGTCATTGATGGCTTCAATGATCTTGTTCCATAAATGATTTTTCACATATGAAATTTGTTCCTTTAAGTTTAATTCCTTTTGTAACTTCTTCAGTTCTTCATTTAGTCTAATAGTCTTTTTCTCATGTGGTTTGGCATTTATTTGAGCTAACTAGTTTTTATTTTCAGGGTTATCAACCATATTTTTCAATCTGTTAATCTCACTTGTCTGAACTGACATTTCTTCCATAGATTTTACTAGTTTGCTAGCCTCATCTGTAGGGTGAACTGCTATAGTAGATGAATCTGTAGCTAATATTGTAGATGATGTCCCTGGCACTGTAGTAGCCAGTGGTTCTTTGGGTGCCAACTCTAGAACAACTGTAGTAACCATAGGGATAACTGAAGGAATTTCTGGTGTTTTTGTTGTTTTTTTTTCATGGAAAAGCTTATCCATTTGAATCTCCATTTCTTTGATCTATGCTATCAGCTGAAATATTAAATTCATCGTTTCATCCTTCTCATTTTGTTGTTGTATTATTTCCTTAGCTTGAGGATGTTCACTTGATGGAAATTTAAGTTGTTTCCTCAATGCTGCAATGTCCTCATTTTTCTTCTTCACTAATTGCTCTGCTGCTTTGACATTTGCGGGGTGATGTCCAACCTGCAAGACCAATTCTTCTAAAGATTTAATTATGAGATCTTTAGCATATAAGGATGCTTTGTCAAGTTTCATTTGATCTTTCATGTTTTTGATAGTTTCTGAAGTTTTTGAACACTCATATCTTTGGTTGTAACAGTAGAATACAACATCTCTGAACTCTGTCTATGAAATTCTATTTGATCAAGTGCATGAATGCTCTCTGTTGGCACTTCTAAATCAATATTATTGTAATTTGCAACTGTATTTGGAGTTTTTACTGTAGGCTACAATACTGACATGATCAGCTTTTTATTTGAGTAATCAAAGGCAGATAAAAGTCTATTTTGAATGCTTGGTGTTTGTTTCAGATATTGAGAGTAAATCTCATTTTTAATCTCTTCATTCTTTAACTTAATATGTTTGTAATTTTCCCTGATATCTAGATCCTTTTCCTCTGTTGTTTGTGAAGATGATGCTTCCATGTTCTGTTTTTTTCTATCAACTGGGCATTTTCATTATCAACATGTTCTTCATTTATATTCTCTGTAACTTGCTCATTTCTGATAATAGTGGCAGCACCTGTGTTGGTATCTAGGATATATGTATCTTCAACCTCAATGGTTATCTTCTCTTTAACCAGTGGATCTATTTTGGGCCTTTTATTATATCTTATCTTGAACCTAGTCTCAGTAGTGGTTTCAACAACATAAGAACCTTTTTCTCTGACTCTCTTAGCGGCTTTCTCTGTTTGATCTGCAGTTTGTAAAGTGTGACTAGTATCACTTTGTTTTACTGCATATATTTAAGTATTTACCGTCCACTCAGTCTGATTAGCATACTTTTCAATTTCTGGTTTTTTTCATGAATGTAGGGTGTCAGTTTACACTTAACCCTCATTTTACTCAGTATCCCTTGTGTATCATAATTCCAGGAAAATCTCTCTTTAAATCTATACTCTAATAACTGTTTAGTTGCTTCTGCCTCTGCATCTCTATGATTTCAAATGAATGGTCCCACTTGATTCGTTAACTTAAACTGTATTTTCTTCTTTTCTTCTAGGAAATTGATAGAATCAGAGTTTAAAATTTGCCTGATGTGTTCCAAGGCAAAAACCCTCATTGATACAAATTTGGATAGCTTGTAGGGCAACAAATTGAATCCAAAAACTCTAATCTCAGTATGTTTTTCATACAAATACCAATCACCAGCCTTGGTCTATTTTGATAACTGTAAAATATTCTTCATCTCATCATTTATCCTTGGCTATTCAGTATTTGTTAATATTTTTATCAATGGGTGGATGAAGAAGTCTGGAAACTCTGCATAGGTAAACTCAGTGGACTCTTTTCTGATTAAAGAGGTCCAAAAAATGATAGAAATAGGATTTCCTTCTATGTCAAGATTCTGTAGGGATACTGGAAAATTATTTTCTTGAAAATATAAGAACATGTGGAAATATGTGTGTCTAAACACTCCTTCAGTTGGAAACTTAACCAATTGGTCATGAATATTGTCAGAAATATACCCAGCATAATTGAATACAATAGATGGAGGTTGTCCTGGTGTGAAAGTAGATAAGAAACCTAAAATGGATTCATCTATATATTAATCGGCAAAGTACCCTAGGATGAAGGAAAGCATGGAAATGACATGTCTAGAACCCTCTAGAAATCTTGAAGTGGAATATGGAGGATTTATTTGAGGAATTTCCACATGTAAGGGCATGAATATTTGGAAGATATGGAATCCTTTAGGAAATTCAAGGCCAATATACATCTTTGTAAGTGCTTCAATAGACATAGGAACTGCTTGAGGATTAGGTTTGAGCTGTAACATTTGGTTAATGGACTCAACAGTAATGGTAAAAAGCACTTCTTTGTTGGCATTGACTATTGCTCTTTTCTCAGGCATATAATATTGATGGCATAACCTAATGACCTCAGGGCATGAATGAGTAACTGGAAAAACATATTTAGGTAAGTGTGATTCCCAAATTTGAACTTCTTCAACATTATCTAAAGATTTTTCATAGCTTCAGTTGTGAAGTTCCAACAAATTTAATTCTACAATAGGGGCTCCTATCTTATAGTCAACATCTGCTAATGGGGTGTGTTCAATGTCTACAACTAGGGGTTGTAGAGGATTTATAATGATAGCAGTTTTGGAAGATGCGGCTGGAGTAGGTTTAGGCATTTTGAAGCTTTTTGGATTACAAAACTCTGATTTTAGGCTTGTCTGACTACTTCTGCAAGATTAAATAGTTTGTAGAAGTATTTTTGACTCTGGCATAGGTTCTTGGATTTAAAACAGGAAGAATATGGTCTTTTCTTGGATTTTTCCTTTCAATTTTGGGCTCTCAACTTGATTTATAGACCTTCATTGGTTAGAAAACAAGAAACATGGGTTTCTTGAGTTTTTTCAATGGATAACAGGGCTAAGAATATTTTTAAATTAGGCACAGAGGTTATGCTACCTTCAGAGGATTTCCGGGCTTAATTTGGAGTTTTAAATAGTTTATAAAAACTATATAAACTTAAATTTTCCATTCAAAACAATGTGCAACATAGAACGGAGTTTTTTCAGAAATTTTGATAAGGTTTGGCCTATTTCTTAGATCTTTTAATAGGTTTATTTGGATGAATTTAAACTCTGACTGTAATTATCAAGGTCTTTAAAAACTAATAACAGGCTTAATTTCTGGAGGAATACCTGTTATACGTAGGTATAGGTCTTTGAAGAAGTTTATGAGACTTTTGAACATATTCTGTGGTATCTTTCTGGTTTCTGGAGCGATTCAAAGCTTCTCGGCAATCTTTAATGGCTGTAGGCGGAAGTTTGCAGGTTCTGGGCACGAAAAATAGTGAAAAAATGCTTGTTTTCAGAGTCTGAATAGAAAATACAGTGGATACACACAGAAGGAAGGGATAAACAGTGCATTTCATGGTTTATTAGGCAAATTAGGTTTAAATTAACATGCAATAAATGATGTCAAATCGGGCAGAAAGCAGTTTTTGGTTTCCAAACGCGAAAAAACACTGGTGGTTATCGCCTGCATCTTAGGTGGTAAGCGGTTTTGAATGGATCGGATGCGATCCAATAAGAATATGCCACGTCATGGAGAGAGAAAGCGACGAAACTACCCATTTCTCATGGAAATGAAATTTTTAAGCACGGGCAACTTTATTTGTGATATTGTTTGTCCGATGTTGGATCGTGGGGTTTGATTTCGAATGGTCAAGATCTATGCATAATATGCATCGGGATTGGAGTGGGGTCCAGGGTTTTATGTTCGGCGGGATGGTTTGTTTAACTTTATAAATAAAACATTTATTAAAGTAAAAAATTTAGGTTATACGATGGCGGGGGGGGTTAATGTCACATATGTCTTAATTAAAAAATATATCCAATGTTCTATCTAATGCATGGGCGCGGGTTTATATTATATGGTGTAATAAACTTTTGACGAATGTTTAATAACCATAGGGGGCGGGGTATATTTTATATTGATATGTTTAAAACCAATGGGAATAAGGGCGGTTTTTATTTCATCATGTGGGATATAATGACATTGGTTTAAACATAAATATTGGGTTTTCTAGGTTATTTTAAATACAAAGGATTTAACACTATATGGGAGGGGTATAGCTTAGGGATTTAATATATAAATTGGAAATTAATATGAAAAAAAGGGGTAATTTATGTAATGAATAAAAATACATAATTTAACACTAAGTAAAGTGTAAATAAAGCATAATTTGTACCTTTTGTATTTTTCACACTTTAACTTGGGATAAAATTCATTTTATGGGTTTTGAGTGATTTTGAAAGGAAATGAAATTAATTATTTAGGGCTTTTAATTTTACTAACTAAAAATGGGTTTTTACTTAGAAAAAGGGATCATGATTATGGATGAAGGGTAAATGTTGATGAAAATGGGTTTTGTGTACGAATTCAATATTTTTAACCAATCAGTTATTGAGCCTTGGGTCTGGTCCCAAAAGAAGTCAGAGAAATTCTCTGAGTCTCTTGAACTGAAGGTTTATAATACTGAATGATTGCAGGAGAAGGAAAATTAGTAATTTTTTCTCGATGATGCTTTATTACATGCTTTCACAACTGCTTTCTACCTACCCATCATTATTTCTAACATTTTTACTTCATTTTTATGGGTGCATTTAGGCTTGCAACCCTAAATCAATTTTCTTTCAAAACATAAAAACTATATAAGTCTAACCTTATTTCATCCAAGGTCTTAGATTAAACTGTTGAGCTCCTCATTTTTTCTCTATCTTATCTATTGATTTGTCAAGTTTATACTGTTTGACATATCTTTATTCTCTATCTAAAACATGAAATTTAAAGCATAAAAATTTAAGATTAAACTATTTAATTGATCATGGATTATGGCATTTATTGACAATCTGCACATAATCACTATTCTTGCAGTAAAAGTAAATGGTAGTGGCATTTTGAATTGCTCACTTTCAGGTCTTATTATTTTCTTTTTTCTTTTGGGGTCTATCTTTTTTCTAAATCCTTTGATATTTCTTTTATGAATTTTACCCTCTTTTTATTTTTATTTTTTTTCATTTTCAAAATATGGGAAAACAACTTGCAGAAAGCAAGGTATGTACATATTTACAAGACTACCAAAGTCAATTAAAAAATTATGAACCCTATTATTATAGGACCCTAATAGTGGCTCCACTCAGGGATGGCTTTTCCTGGTGAAATGTCAAGAAATTTAAGACTAGTAGCCTTTGAATTTTGACTATGATGACCATTATTCATATTTATACTTTTCCTTGATATTTATATCCTTTTCCTCTGTTGTTTGTGAAGATGATGCTTCCATGTTCTGTTGTTTTTCTATCAACTAGGAATTTCCATTATCAACCTGTTCTTCATTTATATTCTCTGTAACTTTCTCATTTCTAATAATAGTGGCAGCATCTGTGTTGGTATCTGGGATATCTGTATCTTCAATCTCAATTGTTATCTTCTCTTTACCCACTAGATCTATTTTCCACCTTTTATTATATCTTATCTTGAACCTAGTCTCAGTAGTGGTTTCAGCAACATAGGAACCTTCTTCTCTGACTCTCTTGGTGGCTTTCTTTGTTTGATTTGCAGTTTGTAAAGTGTGACTAGTATCACTTTGTTTTACTGCATCTATTAAAGTATTTTTTGTCCACTCAATTTGATTAGCATACTTTTCAATTTCTGGTTTTTTTTCATGAATGTAGGGTGTTAGTTTACACTTAACCCTCATTATACTCAGTATTCCTTGTGGATCATAATTCCAGGAAAAGCTCTATTTAAATCTGTACTCTAATAACTATTTAGCTGCTTCTGCCTCTGCATCTTTATGATTGCAAATGAATGGTCCCACTTGATTCTTTAACTTAAACTTTGTTTTCTTCTTTGCTGCTAGGAAATTGATAGAATCGGAGTATAAAATTTTCCTGATGTATTCCAAGGCAAAAACCCTAATTGATACAAATCTGGGTAGCTTGTAGGGAAACAAATTGGATCCAAAAACTCTAATCTCAGTATTTTTTTCATACAAATACCAATCACTAGTCTTGGTCTATTCTGATAACTATAAAATATTCTTCATCTCATCATTTATCCTTGGTTGTTCAGTATTTGTTGATATTTTTATCAATGGGTGGATGAAGAAGTCTGAAAACTCTGCATAGGTAAACTCAGTGGACTCTTTTCTGATTAAAGAGGTCCAAAAAATGACAGAAAGGGGATTTCCTTCTATGTCAAGCTTCTGTAAGGATACTGGAAAATTATCTGCTTGAAAATACAAGAACATGTGGAAAATAAAATATGTGTATCTAAAAACTCCTTCAGTTGGCAACTTAACCAATTGGTCATGAATATTGTCAGAAATATACCTAGCATAATTGAATATAACAGATGGAGGTTGACCTGGTGTGAAAGTAGATAAGAAACCTAAAATGGATTCATCTGTATGTTCATCGGTAAAGTACCATAGGATGAAGGACATCATGGAAATGACATGTCTAGAACCCTCTGGAAATCTTGAAGTGGAATATGGAGGATTGATTTGAGGAATTTCCACATGTAAGGGCATGAATATTTGGAATATATAGAATCTTTTAGGAAAGTCAAGGCCAATATACAGCTTGGTAAGTGCTTCAATGGACAGAGGAACTGCTTGAGGATCAGGTTTGAGCTGTAACATTTGGTTAATGGACTCAACAATAATGGTAAAAAGCACTTCTTTGTTGGCATTGACTATTGCTCTTTGCTCAGGCATATAATATTGATGGCATAACCTAATGACCTCAGGGCATGAATGAGTAACTGGAACAACATATTTGGGCAAGTGTGATTCCCAAATTTGAACTTCTTCAACATTATCTAAAGATTTTTCATAGCTCCAGTTGTGAAGTTCCAACAAATTGAATTCTACAATAGGGTTTTCTATCTTATAGTCAACATATACTAATGGGGTGTGCTCAATGTTTACAACTGGGGGTTATAGAGGATTTATAATGATGGCAATTTTGGAAGATGCAGCTGGAGTAGGTTTAGGCATTTTGAAGCTTTTTGGACTACAAAACTCTTCTTTTAGGCTTGTCTGACTACTTCTGCAAGATTAAACAGTTTGCAGAAGTATTTTTTACTCTGGCAGAGGTTCTTGGATTTAAAACAGGCAGAATATGGTCTTTTCTGGATTTTTCCTTTCAATTTTGGAGTTTTAAATAGTTTAGAAAAAATATATAAAATCAATTTTTTCATTCAAAACAGTGCGCAACATAGAACACAGTTTTTTCAGAAATTTTGACAGGTTTTGCCCTGTTTCTTGGATCTTTTAATAGGTTTATTTGGATGAATTTAAACTTTGACTGGAATTTTTCTTTATCAAGGTCTTTAAAAACTAATAATAGGATTAATTTCTGGAGGAATACTTGTTATACATAGGTATAGGTCTTTGAAGAAGTTCCTGAGGCTTTTGAACAGATTCCATGGTATCTTTCTGGTTTCTGGAGCGATTCAAAGCTTCTCGACAATCTTTAATGGCTGCAGGCGGAAGTTTTCACATTCTGGGCATGAAAAACAGTGAAAAATGCTTGTTTTCAGAGTCTGAATAGCAAATACAATGGATATGCGTAGAAGGAATGGATAAACAGTGCATTTCATGGTTTATTAGGCAAATTAGATTTAAATTAACATGCAATAAATGGATGTCAAATCAGGTGGAAGCAGTTTTTGGTTTCCAAAGGCGAAAAACCACTGGTGGTTATCACGAGCATCTTACGTGGTAAGTGGTTTTGAATGGATCGGATGCGATCCAATAAGAAGATGCCACGTCATGGAGAGAGAAAGGAGGGAAACTACCCATTTCGCGTGGAAATGAAATTGTTAAGCACGGGCAACATTATTTGCGATATTGTTTGTTTGATGTTGGATCGTGGGGTTTGACTGCAAACGATCAAGATATATGCATAAGATGCATCGGGATTGGAGTGGGGTCCAGGGTTTTATGTTCGGCGAGATGGTTTGTTTAACTTTATAAATAAAACATTTATTAAAGTCAAAACTTTAGGTTATAAGATGGCAGGGTAGGGGGGGGGGGGGGGGGGCGCGGTAATGTCACATATGTTTTAATTAAAACATTTATCCAATGTTCTAACCAATGCATGGGCGCGGGTTTATATTATATGGTGTAATAAACATTTGACGAATGTTTAATAACCATAGGGGGCGGGGTATATTTTATATTGATACGTTTAAAACCAATGGGAATAATGGCGGGTTTTATTTCGTCACATGGGATATAATAACATTGGTTTAAAAATAAATATTGGGTTTTGTGGGTTATTTTAAATACAAAGGATTTAATACTATACAGGAGGGGTATATCTTAGGGATTTAATATATTAATTAGAAATTAATATGAAAAACAAGGGTAATGTATGTAATGAATAAAAATACATAATTTAACACTAAGTAAAGTGTAAATAAAACATAATTTGTACCTTTTGTATTTTTCACACTTTAACATAGGATAAAATGCATTTTATGGGTTTTGAGTGATTTTGAAAGGAAATGAAATTAATTATTTAGGGTTTTTACTTAGAAAAAGGGATCATGATTATGGATGAAGGGTAAATGTTGATGAAAATGGCTTTGTGTAGGAATTCAATATTTTTAACCAATCAGTTATCGAGCCTTGGGTCTGGTCCCAACAGAAGTCATAGAAATGCTCCGAGCCTCTTTAACTGAAGGTTTAGAATACTGAATGATTGCGGGGGAAGGGAAATTAGTAATTTTTTCCCAATGATGCTTTATTACATGCTTGCACACTGCTTTCTACCTACCCATCATTATTTCTAACATTTTTACTTCATTTTTATGGGTGCATTTAGGCTTGCAATCCTAAATCAATTTTCTTTCAAAACATAAAAACTATCTAAGTCTAACCTTATTTCACCCGAGGGCTCAGATTAAACTGTTGAGCTCCTCATTTATTCTCTATCTTATCTACTGATTTTTAAAGTTTATATTGTTTGAGATATCTTTATTCTCTATCTAAAACATGAAATTTAAAGCATGAAAAGTTAAGATTAAACTGTTTAACTGATCATGGATTATGGAATTTATTGACAATCTGCACATAATCATTATTCTTGCAGTAAAAGTAAATGGTAGTGGCATTTTGAATTTCTCACTTTCAGGTCTTATTCTTTTCTTTTTTCTTTTGGGGTCTATATTTTTTCTAAGTCCTTTGATATTTATTTTCGGACTTTTACCCTCTTTTTATTTTTATTATTTTTCATTTTCAAAATATGGGAAAATAACTTGCGGAAAGCAAGGGATGTACATATTTACAAGACTATAAAATTCAATTAAAAAATTATAAACCCTATTATTATAGGACCCTAACACGAAGTATTGTTGAACATCTGATACTAATTGGATCTACTTTGTTATGATTTATGTGAACCTGGGCTATCTGATTAAGTTGCGAAAGTTTATGTTTAATTGCTGTGAACTGTGAAAGTATCTATGTTTCTGGTATATGTATCTGTTAACTGTTGCGATTATAGTGTTATATGTTGATATTTGGTATTACGCACGTGGATGCAAAGGTATTGAATAGATCTGTGTGTGATAATAGCTCTGTTATACTATGGTTTGTATTGTTAATGGACCTGCGAATAGGTCTGTTTTGTGCAAACTCGATAACGCAGACCTGCTTGACTTACCTACTCTCTCTCAGGGTGCAAAAACCTTAACCTCTGAACCTAGGTCAGGACCCCCTCGAGCCAACAAATGGTCCCATAGGAAAAGTTGCGGAATAGCTCACAGAATACTCCAAGACATATTCTCGACGAAGTTTTCAGAGCTCAAGGGGATCATGGGGGACTTAGGGGTTATGCACATCACACTAAAACCAGATGCACGCCCTGAGAAGCAGCGCTCCCAATGACCCGAACATGACGCTTCGGTTACACTAATTGAAGGGGACCTCGAGAAAATCACGGATGCAGTTACATTGGCTGCAGAGGAAAAATGGTTGGCTCTGGAAGAGAAACAGTGAGCTGCGTTCGAAACACTTCAGGTCGAGCTCCGAGCTCTACAGCTGAAGACAGACACGTTGTAAACCAGTATGATTCAGGTACAAACACCATCAGAAACTAGCAGCGCAGCCCTTGTTACAGTGGAAAGACACCTCTGTTGCTTGCCCAATGCAGCCCTCGCAATAATTCCACCCGACTTAGGAGCGCAGGTCCAAGCATGCGCTGAGATACAGCTAGATCTGGCCAGGTTGCCTCATAAATCATTACAGGTTCTCCACACCTCCTTATCTAAGTAAATTCAACACTAGGACCATCATGTATGCCAACAGCTCAGTGCAGCTGAGCAAACAATCGAAGAGAAGACCGCTGAAGTTTCCTAGGTACAGGTTGCCTGCACCCTCACCACCGCGCAGCAAATGGAGCTGGAGCAGTTAATTAGTAGACTCTGCGTGGATGTTACAGAAGAAATCTTGGCCACATCCACCCCCTAGGCCAAGATTGAAGGGTTGGTCGCAGCATTGAAGGCCTCTAGGATAGAGATTTAGGTGGTCAAAACATAGATGGAACAGCATATCATAGATTTGCAGGCTAAGTTGCAGCCAGAGATACTGCCGAAGGTACGAGCCCAGCGAGCTGTGCTGGTTACCGCAACTACAAATGTGATTACACGACAGATTTCTCAGGGCGTCCAATTGTTGGATACATCCATGCAGTTGTGGACCAAGGTACAGCATGACCCCATCCTACATGAGATCAACCAGGACCTACGATAGAAGGAAGAAGCGTTCGAGCAGCTAGAAGCCACCATGCCTACTTTGATTCCTACTCAGCACTTGGCACGACTACGCACTAGCCATGCCCTTCGTGATGATATCGACAACCTCCGTCAGAAGAAGAAGACTCTCAGTTACCGTCTTAAGCCATGGGATGATGAAGCCCTCAAGCTCGCCCAAGACACCGACATCGCTATCAAACAACTAAACTAGACTCTAGAGAGTGCCATCGTTGCAACGAAAGGCTCGACTTCACAGAATTTGGTGGATATTGCGCAAAATGTTGCTACTTAGAGTGAAGGAGTGCTACCTCCACTGATGGAGGTGATCAGGCTACTGCAGGTGCAGGTGGAGACCTCACCATCACAGTGACTCGAGACGAGTGACAAGATTGTGTTAGGGGACTGTTGGAACAGGGTCCCCTAAAAGCTGCGAATTTTTTATAGTTTTGTATATTCTTGATATTATTTAGTCTAGCACAGGGTTTTTTGGGTGGATCAAAGCCCTGAATGCATTGTAATGGGTCAAGGGTAGACCAAGAGTTTGCAAACCATGGTTTGCGGACCATTGGAAGCATAGGCTAAATCGATATAAATATATGAACATTTTTTAGTCTTAAGGTAGGAAAATATTAAGATTGATGCTAAGTACAAATTGTTAGATCTGTTTTCGGGTTTTTTGGGTAAGGACTCCTGCTGGCTGTGTGTGTAGAGATCCTCAGTCCTGATGTGTGCGAACCCTGCTGGCTGTGTGCGCAAGCGGTATTTTGGGATTGTAAGAGGATTTTGGTATTAATATATATGCGAAGTACTGTTGAACATCTGATACTATCTGGATCTACTTTGTTATGATTGATATGAACCTAGGCTATCTGATTAAGTTTCTAAAGTGCTTTTTTAACTGCTGTGAACTGTGAAAGTATCTATGTTTCTAGTATATGTATCTGTGATCTGTTAACTGCTGCAATTATAGTGTTCTATGTTGATATTTGGTATTACAGACGTGGATGCAAAGGTATTGACTAGATCTGTGTGTGATAATATCTTTGTTATAATGTGGATTGTATTGTTAATAGACCTGCAAATAGGTCTGTTTTGTGCGAACTCGATAATGCAGACCTACTTAACTTACCTACTCTCTCTTAGGGTGCAGAAACCTTAACCTCTGAACCTGGGTCAGGACCCCCTCGAGCCAACATCACTATAATGATGAAATCAATAATGATGCACAATGTGATTTCCAATGCCCATTCAAAGAAGAGGATCAAATAATAGGTTTTGTTTTAGAAGAAAATGAAGGACTCTCCAAGAAAGGCTTGAGGGAAAGATGACCTCGGGTTTAGGAATATTAAAAAATGATGAATGCCTAAGATCAAAACTTCCAAAATACCTCACTTGTGATTGATGTGTTCATACTAGGCTTCAAAGTGAGGCAAGCATTACTCATTCAATGGAAAGATTCAATTAAAGTGTGAGCTTTGGGAGAAGCTAGGGTGACTTTACATGAAATTTTTTTTGAGAGAAATACTATAATAGACTAAGGTTTGGGAGATATATAGTGGTAAAGGCTCATCTAATGATCATTTATAGTTAATATAACAGGTTTTTAATGATGAAATACAAAGTGCAAACCTTCAAGAAATCCCCAAGTCAAAGGAGCCTCAAGGGTTCCCTCTCGGTGTGATAGTTAGGGAATCAATTTATTTGAAATTTCACCATCGTATTTCGTTCAAAATTGGAGGATGCCTAGAGCTCTAATATAGCCTAGGAAGTGATGCCTTGCTTGAGGGCCTTTTTCTATTTTTACACACCTTATCCTTTTTTATTTTAGTCTCTAGGCATCATACTATTTTAGAAAAAATAAACCTTTATTCCGACACCTTGCATGTGAGCCTCCTCTTGGAAACTCCTCATGATGAAATTCAACCTAGCCATTTATGCAGGGTTTATTTTCTTCATGAAGTCGAATTATACCTAGTTTCATCCACACATGTTAATTATTACAATGAGAAAGGTAAATATTTAGAGGTGATGTAGCCAAAAGGGATTATTATTGGTAGATTTCATGTTTCAACCATGCAAACAGTGAACAGTCTTGGAGAGAGTGTGCTCAAGGAGGATAATTCTAGGAAATGTTTGTATTTCATCCATACAAACAACAATCAATAGATATATAGGGTTACTAAAGAAAAAAAACAAGTTATTACAAAGGGGGCACCATAATGAACTATTTCTAGTAGGTTCGAACTTCATAATAAGAAAAAAATAGATATCATGGAGAAGTAGTGCCACATTGTTGTGTTGACTTGTTTCTCATACATTTAATGCACTATCCTGATACTTTAAACACATTCATCAATTAAAGGGAAAGCATTAGCTACAAAGTGTTTTGAGCATATCTGTGCTTTCAACAAACCTAGTTTTGAAAGAGAGCAAATTCACTAGAGAGGAATTGTGACATCCAAAATGATCTAGCACATAGGCCTTTAACCCACAATTTGATCCTCTTCTATTTCAACGATTACATTCTCTCCCTTCATGTTCTGTTCTATAAAGGAGAGGTGCAAGTCCTCATTATAGAGGGTGGATTTACTTACATAGGTGTCAAGAGCTTCTCATCATGTGGCCTCATCCATTTCATACTTGATAGCACTTCCACTACATGCAAGAGCTTGATAAGGTAGCCCATGGTATAGTGTCTCTATGATTTAATTTCCAACACTTCATTCACATATCCAATGTGTTGGCTCCCTGTGATTTGCAAGATTGGCAAGAACAAACACTGCAGGGGCCACATCAGAACCACTTTGGAATCCTAGGACCTAGCCTTCTTGGATTCAAAGAGGGATCTCTCTAAGTGTGTATTTATAGATGATATGTCTTTATGCTTTTGTTTATGATATTAGGCTAGTTATGAAGTTCTAAGGATTTGTTTGTTTTGGTTGATTAATTGAAGAGGTTAACAAATCAATGGTGTGATTAATTGAGGAAGTGTTTCAGCTAAATAGATAGACCATGAGATAACATTAATCCGCAATGTAGTCATAAAAGGATTTAATTGTTCATCAACTCTACAAGGGTTTTCATAGGGCAAGCAAACTATATCAAGTGGATCTCTTAGATTAGATTGTGGTATGAAATAACAAGAAGTTGTGAAGACAATAGAACTATAGTCAGTTAAGAATATTATAGTTCTACTTAAACAAGAAAATACTTTTAGGTAACAGTTTGAGGCAAACCAAAGGACAGGGCATACCATAGACTTCTTTGGCTAGACATTAATAAGAAAACATTGAAGACAACAATCCAACAATTCAAGAATTACTTTCAAACAAAGAAAACATATAATATAATAGTGAGAGCAACTAAAGAGAAAGCTAAACCTATCTTCTTTAACTCAACACTCAAAATACCTTCAAAGAAACATTTTGAGGTAGAACAGAGGACAGGGCATGCCATAGACTTCCCTGGTTTAGACTTTGCTAAGTATACTTCAAAGAAAGGTCTTAGAAACAATATTTCAAGCTACAACAAAGGACAGGGCTTACCATAGACTTCTTTGGCTTAACTCTATTAAATTATTTCCAAGACAACAAGCTAGGTGGAACTAGAGAGCAATTAAGAATTCTCGAATTAGACCTTGCAGAAGAAAACATAAATATAAAGAAGGAATATAGAAAGAGGGTGCTAAGACAGTATATCCTACTCTAAAATTTATGTTCTCTCATCAGAGAAATAGTGGACAGAATGGAAAATATAAGGAAAACAATAACAAAGAAGGAAAACTTCACCATTAATATAGCTTAAGAATCCTGTGAACATGCTTGTATTATTGATGATAAAAATATTTACATCACTCCATGTACAAGAGATCTCTACAACTCAGAGCTTTCTCAAATCCAGCCTAGCAATCCTCAACTAGCTCAGCAACAAAAATCATTAAACTAATCACCAGCTAACCAGCAACTCATCAATCAACCAACACTAAAAATGAAGCTCATATGCAGTATTTATGTGCAAAATGAGGAGGTGATGTTAAGTCAGGGTTTCAAATTTCATTTATTACAGAGTTAATGAGCTTTTGACCTTAGAGACCATGCAAGGCCCAAGGCAAAAATATCTGTGAGTGTTACTCTAAAATAATAACTCCTAACTTAACTATTTGAGCTATTTTCTGGAAATGTTTGACTTTAAGGCTTTTTTAATAACTTTACAATAACTATTGGGTAGATGTAAAATATCTCTGACTGTTTGTAATAACTGTTTGATGTTTTATTGAAAGAAAACATGTTGTAGGTGGAAAAATATCCTTTGAAGAAGTAATTGTTGTGGATTTGATCATTCAAATCTGTTTCTGGGTAGATCTGCCTCTGTTTTATCCCTTAAACTCTTTTTTAGGCATTTTTACTCTAGGTTTTCCTTTTCAACTATCTTACTATCTTTTTCCTTTGATTCTGCCTTTATATCTGATTATTTGATTTATCCTTTGATCTTCTGTCCTTATTATCTCTAACCTTTGCTTTGTGGCTAATCTTTTTAATTTGTCCTTGACCTGTAATTATCCTTCTAAACTTTGTTGCTTTGTCATAGACCTTTGACTGTTTTTTTCTTCTTCTCACTGTGATTGTTTGTGTGTGTTTTATGAATAGGGGTGCATTCTTCTGCTGTAGGAGGGTATTATTAACCACCGAGGATCATGACTCATCGGTGATTAAACTTTAATTTCGCCTCTGGTCCCTTTAAAATACAATAAACCTCTGGATCGTCACCGAGCTATCTATTTGGACGTTCTTGGACCATCGAAATGCATTTTATCCATTTCTGCCATTAAACCTGCATACAAAATGGACAATTAGCTTTTAAATCCTGCGGGGAAGGGTTTTATGTGTTTACAGGGGGTTTTTTGGGCTTCAGAGCGTTTACAGGGGCAAAAATGGTGAATCGGGGCTTGGTTTCGTAAGTAGAAACCTGTACGAAGTTCGAATGGAGAAAGCGGTTTGAACTTTGGGCGAGAGGAGAGAAAGAGGTTTTCAGGAGTGTAAAGGCTGTTTTCACATGATGGAAGGGGCGGTAACATTTTTGGGAGGAGATATGCGATTCCACTCAGCAATTGCTGCATGGCGAGGGAATACCACCCATATTGCAAATCTTAAAAGCATTAACTCCGACGCAAAAATATTTGCAATATGTATCGTGGGCCGTCAGATTGAGGGAGAATAGATCAACAGTGGTCAGGCGATCTGGGGTGACGAGCAGGTGGATAGGTGGGGTCCGAGCGTGGGGTGACGTGGCGGTATTTTTCGTGTAGTGCGGGAGTGTTTAAAATGTATGTGGGGTTTATAAAGCAGGCCTAGTGGACAAAACAAAAGCGAAAGCACTTTTTGTTTTTAGAGGAAGGGGTGGGGCCACACGAGTGCAAGGGATAAAAATAAAAGGGGCTTGGGTTAACAAAAAGATTCGGGTTTATACATTAAAAATAGAGCCTTTTAACATAAAACAAAAAGGACCCTAAATGTTTAATTTTAGACTTAAAACAATGTAAAAAGCGGTTTTTACATTGTTTTGGTGTATATAAGGGGAAATGATGAAGGGAGGGTTTTATGAGAGGTTTTGAAAGGGGAAATGGGTTTTTATAGGGGAAAATAAGTGAATAAGAGTTTGGGTAGGGAGGGAGAGTGAAAAGGAAAGAAACAAGCCCAAGATAAGTTCATTAAGAGCAGGAAGGTATTTTTGAGAAGGTAGAGGTGAAATATAGTGAAAGATAGCAGGCAAAGAATGCTATCTTTAGTTGCTTGTAGAACATCCACAGTCACCTACTGAACTCTGTAGAATACAAGAGGATAAAAAAATGAATTATCATATACTTATTTTATAGCTCTTTGAGTTCACTACAACTCCAAAAATTGGCCAAAAATGGGTGTTGACTACAACTCCACAACTGTGTAATTTAACTGGTTGTGGGGGCATGAATGAAAGCTGGGAATTATCCAACAACATCACTATTAGTCCTTTTTTGACACCTTCTTTGACTGCTTTCTTGAATTACTCCACTCAACTTTGCACATTTATTCCCCTAAAAATGGTGTGCTAAACTGATCCTTGTGGATGCGTTTCCTAGAATCTCAGCCAGTATGTGGGATTCGTTATAGTGAGCTACAACTTGTATGGTTCCTTGGGCTTGACGAGCTAGATCAAAAATTTGGAACACACATGAATCTACAAAAAATATATCACATCCCAGATACACCACCAAGGAAAAATTCTCACCATATCGTTGGATTTCATGCTTATTAATATGTAGCCAAGACGACTCCATATAAAGATCAATTTTACACTTTTTGGGCTTGACAATTTGACCCAATAAGTCGAGTCTTTGATTTCTCATTTAAATTTGTCTTTACACGTACCATACCATGTCGAGGAATTCCCTCCTTAATGCAGACAACCAAGTCAAATTTGAAATTCATTTCTTCCAAAATAGTTGCAACAAAAAATGGCGTTGGTACATAAATCACTAATTCATTTGCCTATGCTTTAGTCGTTGCTTTTGCAACTGTATTAAAAGACTGGAAGACCCAAGTGCTCTGTTTTTCATAGTCTTTCACGTTCACCCTTACCCAATGCTTTCTTAGAGACCAACCTCTTAGTGTTTTCCAAATTTTCATGTCAGGCCTAGTTGGGCGGTGCTCCTTTCATCATTTGGGGCAATGCTTTCAACAAAAAACTGGGTTGGTTTATCCATGTGCACACACACAAACCTCATGATAAGAAGTGACCAAATACACATATGGTCGAGAGCCCTATTGTATGTAAACCACCATGTCTTTATTCCTTTTGACTTGGTGGTACCCCCTTAGTGGTTGAAGAAAAGACACGTGATGCCACATTACAAGAAGGTATGAGCCACACTGTAAAACAATACTAATACTAATACAAATAGTAAGTCCCTTTATGGCTCTAGGGTGTCACTGTCCAAAGTTGTTTCACATTCACAATATAAAGATGTAGTTATCAACCAAATAGAATACTTTCAGGCATGCATTATAAGGACTTCAGTGAGCATGATCAGGTTATCCTCAACTTAAGTATATCTTGTGATGATTACACTAGATATTTTAGGGTGTTTTTGTAAACCATTTTGAATTGAATGTTCAGACATTCCTTCTAATATTAACATATGAAGGGAAATTCCAAGCTATGGAAGCTTACTCTCTCACACATAAGAAAACCTTATTTTGGGAAAATAATTCCTATGCTTATGGATATGATGGATATGATTCCTTAAAACTTGTCAGAGAGCAAGCTGAGTAATACATGCCAAAGTGAAATTCAGGAGAAAAAGGTTTTAACCTTTTATTCATGGCTATGATAACTTGGGGTTTTATAACATATGGACAAGACCATAATAATATAGACCCTAAATTAATGCAGAGCATAAGGGAACATGTGCAATATTACTAATGAGTAAACACCTTTGCAAATTCAATTTGATGACAAGATAATTCCTGACAACAACTACCTACCCAAACCCTAATGAAATGAGAGGGAATGAGGACTAATGCTATATGAGGTACCTAGTAAACCTTGATGCATATGAGTGATCTAGTTTCTAGATAATATTAGAAGGTGAAGACGATAACTACCCTCAAGAGTAAGGATTAATTCATGAAAGGGGTGGACCTTCAATCACCAACACCTAGGGTTTTAAGGATGCCTGGGAAAATATATAATTATTTCAAACCCTAATGCACATGTTGAGGCATAGGACCAGGCAAGGGCCTAGGGTGACATCCTATGAAATAAATCTCACCATGATCTAATGTGATGTTGATGAGACAATGCCCTTAGATTCATAGGTTATAAATAGAAAGGAGGGTCACTTTCTTGCCAAATTAGGGTTTCTCCCAAACCCTAGTATAGTCAACATAAAGGGAGCCAAAAGAGGAATCCTGCTTGTCCACATATAGTGCTTATACTAGTTGTGATACATACTAGGGAAAGATAAGTTTTGAAGTCATGGGAGTCTCTTGGCACGTCACTGAAGCGACACGCCTTCGAAACCCTAATGTATTTATAAGGTCAACATTTGAGGCAACACATGATGTGTGGGGGAAACATGTAAAGCGTGAATGGGAAAAACATCATAGTTTGACAGAAAAAGGGATAAGAGAGTAACCAGTTAAGAGTCTAATTGAAACCCTAATGGGTTGAGCAAGAAAAACGGGGGGAAACCAAAATTTGAATATGCCCAAAATTTTGGGTGGTGTTATAACAACTACAACGCTCTCATAATGTTAAATCTGGGCAATTGGCCACATTGTGATGGGTGGAAGCTTGGTCAAAAAAAAAAAAAAAATTGTCAAGCCTTAGGAGAGGCCATGTTATCATACCTTTTTATGTCTATATTAAAACAAGAAGACACCACATAATTTTAATTTTGAGTCTTTTAATTTAAAGATGACTGCATAAATAACTAAAACTTCAGAAAGTTTATACTCTTAACACATAAATATCACTGCATAAAACTAGTAATTTTGTTTGTAAGTTTTACATATTAAATAATTTATATACACCTTAATATCTTATTTATTTATATTCAATTTTTAATTTAATATTATATATTATTATTTACATTTATTTATTTATTTATTTTTTTTATTTTTTTTTTAATTCCAATTCCCGCCTCTAAAAATTTTTACCCTTCACCCTAGCCTCCCTATTCCTACCTGCAAAAAATATACCCTTCAGAGCCAGAGCAAGTGGAACCATGTGGTGGCCATTCTGCGGGGTTTCGAGGAGGGATTATCTTCTCCTTTGTATCGTTTGAGATAGCTAGTTAACACCATAACTCTAGAGATGCACACCGAATTGGCCTATGAGTGGGAAGTAATATGCTGCTCACCTTCGTCGAAAGCCTGCCATCAGGTATTTATAAAATGAACAAGGAGAAATGACCAAGTTGAATATTCTTCTATTTTTTTATTCTGTTTCGCTTTTTAAAACCCTAGATTTTAATGCCTTCAAAGTGAATTTATTGAGCTTGTTTGATTTCGATGTCTTGAATCTGAGTTGCATGTTGCGTTTGCTGCATTTGCAGTAGTGTCTCACCCATATTTAGTATTTTTTGGTCTAGACCCCATATTTGATGTGTCTGTGTCCTATCAACTTATTTTTGGAAATATTTAAACTCATGAGGCCTTTGAGCAACCCAAACTGTGAAGGAATTATACCACTTAGACTATTGTTTGACAAGTCAATGAAACCCTCAAATAAATAAAGAAGTTTGAGATGAAAATTTTCTTCCTAGCCCTTGAAATTGAACATAGCATCAATCTTGTTGGAGCTAGTGAAACCATTAGCACACAACACATCAAAACTTCCCCATAGATTTTCATCCTAAGATCCTACCTCTAATGGATCGGGTGTAGTCCAGAGAGCTTGCAATTCAGATACTTGGGTGGGAATCTATCCATACAACCAATTATTGGAGAAAATGAGCACGTGCAAATCCTTGAATTTCCAGATCCATTCTAGAAGAAACCCTGTCAACTAGTTATGTTCCAATGATAACAATTACAAACTGTGAGACTCAGATGAAACGCCATCTCACATGTGAGGGTTTTGACAATAGAATGGTCCAACGTCTTGTGCAGGAATTTCCAAAAAATAATACAAAAATCAAGATTTCCTCAAATCCAAGATCACTCAAGAGACTTCGTAGTGTGTGTGAGAGGGCCAAGGGAGAGTTGTCTTCCTCTATGGAGGGGCCATCATTGAAGTACCTTGTCGTCATGGAACCCAAGATCTTAATTATAAACTAAGGAGAGAAAATTTTGACGAGAGGATTTGTTTGAAAAATGCATTGAAATTGTTGGCAAGTGCTTGATGGATGCAGTAAAATCCAAATTGACTCATTTTAAAAATGATGAGGCCAGAGCATGCTTCTATCCCTGTTTGACAAAAAATTTCACCTCATTTTTGTAGACACAGATTCACAATGCAAGAGGGAAATTTTACTGATGTAGAAGTGAGAGGGAAATTTGGATATTCTACCCAAATTGGGTATTGAAGTGAAGCAAAGGTCTTTGTTAAAAAGTTCTCTATCCAATGCAAAAAAGGCAACTATGATTTTTGGAAAACCCAAGGCCTGCCTTCCATGGTATCCATATAACTTTAGGACCCACTAAACATGAACAGAAGAGACCCTTCATCATATTCTGGATACTCTTAATATGCCAACCATAAGGTTCTCGAGGAACTTGGTGGATCCAAATTCTAATCTTAGTATTTAGATGAGATTAGACCAACAAAATAGCCTACTAGGGTATGGTGCCTGCAATCAAAACATGCATAATTATATTTATCCATAGGAATTAGCATAGGATGGGAGGAACAAGTGTAGAGTCGTTACTTCATGAAAGCCTTTATGAACAAATTTTCAGGTTTCATTGGCACCATTTCCCTTTGATGTTGCTGCAACAAAATGGGTGGTGCTTATGATGTGGGCCATTTCAAGGCTTGTGCTTCTCTGAGAGGAAAGTACAGAAAGAAGTGAAATCTTTTTAATTCATATCAAGAACCATCCAACTCTAACGCATGGAAAATATGCTAGAGTAAGGGTGCATTAAAGAGACAAGACTATAACAAAGAAAACATGTGTTTGGATTTTGTTTTGGGCTAGGTGTGAGTGTTTTACATGTTGATTTATGGTCTCTTGGTTTTAGTTTGTAGTGCTAGAAACCAAGTTTTTATTTTGAGTAAAATCTTGGAATTTAGTGGTTGTCTTGACATCCTTGTTTAATTTATAGAAAAGTAGTCAAACTTAGACTTGCCTTGGGCCCAAAAAACACTTTATTGTGGAATTGACTTGGGTTTTGGTATTTGACCTAGAGTCGACATGAAAAAAGTAAAATTACATAAAATATTCAATATTTAATTTTAAAAAAAATCATGCACATAAATTTAAGTATGTACAATTTAACTCCAAACATACATGTTTGCTGATTTATATTACATGTGAGGGTGAAAATAGGAAAAATCACATCGGCATATATAATGTATGAGTCCTGAGAGGCTCAGACATAAAAATAATGTTATGAATAAATAATTGATTTAGTGCGAGATAATGCATTATTATTGAGGCCCTAAATGGCCTCTCGAATCCATAAATTCATCAAATTCTAACCTATGAGTCAACGTTGCTCAACCTTTAATTAGTGTCAAATCAACTTCAACAGCAAGTTGCTAGGGATGGTTTCTTTTGCGTTCAGTTCCAAATAGCCCAAATGCAAGCTTTAAGAAGTAAAATGAGGTTAGAAACATAAGGGGCACTTTTAGGAAGGTATTTTTAGGGTTTGACTTGTATTTTAAATTTATTTTTATTTGTCCTCTTGTAAATTTGTTATTTATTTTCTTATTCTTTTTAAAAATTGTTTTCAGGGTAATTTTTCCTGGGGCCTACAGGCAAGGTGACATGTTTGACCGGAATGGACTTGGATGAGTCGAGAGTTTTTTGTCTGACTTGAATGAGTCAGACTAAGGAAGAAACTTAGTTGGATCGTTTTTGGGCATAGCCAAGTCCATTATGACTACTGGTATATTGTGAACGGGGTCTAGTTTTTCTTCATGTTTTAACTTGCTCGTTTTAAGTAAGTTTCCTCAAGTCTTTTTTACACTCGCTGGCAGATTATAACTACACTTGTTTAGAGTGAATGGGTCTAGGTTTTTTTCATGTTTTAACTTGCTTAGTTTAAGTAAGTTTCTCTTGGTCTTTCTGACACCCATTGGGTAATTCTAACTCCACTCGTTGCAGCTGAATGGGGTACAATTTTTTTCATGTTTTAACTTGAGCATCTTAGTAAGTTCCCCCTGTTCCCTGGCCTTATCTATTTTTTTTCTCATGCCTATTGGAATTTTCTCTTGTTGGCCATAATTATTTCAAAAATTGACATATTTGGGCCCATGGATTTTTTTTATGACTACACCGGTTTATAGTGAACGTGGTCTAGTTTTTGTTCATGTTTTAACTTGATTAGTTTAAGTTTCTTCTGGTCTCGCTGAAACCCATTGCCTGATTGTGACTATACTAGTTTAGAGTGAACGGGGTACAGTGTTTCATCACATTTTAACTTGAGAAGCTTAAGTAAGTGTCCTCTGGTCTCTGGTCTTGTCTCTTTGTTTCTGATTCCCACTGGCATTTGTTCTTGTTGGTGATTAGTTCTTTCAGATATTGACACATCTATGCCCAAGGGGGTTAAAACATTTTATGTTTTGTTCTTTTGGGAAATCTATATGGTATGATTTGTAACTGCCTTATAGCCCCTGGTTGAAATTTTTAAGTTACCATGAATGGCCTTGGTTGGGTATAATTTTTCCTTTTGATTTCGCTCAAACCCCAAGAGCTAGTTTGTCGTGTAGGAGACATATAATTTTGGCATTAGATCCTTGTTGCTTGTTAATCTAGCATGATATGTGGGAATAGATGATGGAGAAGTAGAGCAGAGGATAGAGGGTGTTTGGAGGTTCCATATGTCTTGATTGCTTGCAGTTTTCCTTTTTTAATGGCACTCAAAAATCACGAGACACCCATTTTAAGTTAGGTAGAGTATAGAATTTGTTGGAAGGTTTTGAGCCTCTATCTAGAAAGTATGTGCCACTTTGAACGAGCTTGAAGTTTTATTTCTCCATATATGTAACAACATTAGAAATTTTAATCAAAACATGAAATAACAAGCTGAAGAGATTACCATCGTTCAATGTCTTATAGGGTTGTGCAAGCATAATTCAGCTTAATGTGACATGAAATATATCATAAGAAATGAAAATTTAAATGCTAACATAATGAGAATAAGTCACTAATGACTTCTCAGCCAATTAGCATAACTTTTTCTTTGGCAGGTCACTTGGTTTCATCCCTTTCAATAATTTCGTATGTCAATGTTCAATAGGATCTAGGTAGGTATCTATCCAAATATTTGTATTTGAAATTCACATAGTTCATAGTAACATCGAATTATATAGATAACCATAAATAAAGTTGGAATTTTTCATCAAAGTCTATGTTCTATATCCATGAGTCCTTGTCACTCATTCAAAACATAGAGTTAAAAATTTCTTCATGTTTCTTAAACATTGAAAAAATGAATATCCATTCCAAATAATATTAATATGCCAACCACAAGGCTCCAAATCTTTGCAAACCCATGTATGGTACAGTGATTGTAATAAGGGGATGTATCATTATGTTCCTCGACACTGATTAATGTAGGAGGGTGAGAAACAATAGTAGAATCATTACCTCATGAAAAATAAAAAATTAAAAAATTAAAAAAAAAATTAAAAAAAAAAATAAAAAAAAATAAAAATCAAAATTAAAAAATCAAAAAATAAATAAATAAATAAAATTGGGCTTTCTTGGGTGCTCTTTTCTATCCAATCTTGCTGTAACAGAATTAGTAGAGCCCCTAGTGAACAGGCCTTTATTAGGCTACCTCCCCACCAGAAGTAAAAGGCAAACATTGAGGATACAATTAAATGCACTTGTGACAAGAAACACATCATAATAAATGTAAATGAAAATGAAAATTAACATGATGAGAATTACGTGTGACTTTCAACAAATTAGCATGTATTTTATCTTCAGTAGATCAACATTTTTCATCCCTTTCAATAATTTAATATGATAAACTTCATCATGAATTAGGTTCATTTCAGATATAATTATTTGAATCACATATTAAATTTAGAATTCCACAACTATTTTGATAACCATAGGAAAACTTGAAACTGTGCTGCAAAGTATACAATATTTAGCCATGAGTCATTTTCACTCATTCTCACTCAGTCATAACTTGAGTTTTCAATCTCTCATTTTTCCTCAACACTTGAAAATGAAAAAGGAGAAGTCGCATGTTAAAAAATATGACAACTCTTGACATCTTTGATCCACCACTTACTTTTATAGTGTCTCTTCCTATAACCTACATATCAGGCTAGATGAACGAGCAATTGGGGTCTTAGTTGGGTATTTGTGACCATGATGCTTGGTTGGCACTAATTGGTTGTGTTTCATGGTTTTGAGTTGAGTTGTCTTGATGTATCCCTGAGGATGAAAGCAAATGAGTAAGAATATTTGCACTAGTCAAACATGGATACTAGTCAATTATTATCTTCATGTTTTTGGACCAACTTCATGTTGAATCATATTTTGCACTACAATATTCCAAACTAAGTTAACCATGAGTGAGATTATTTTATTGGTTCTCTAATTGTCTGTGTTTAAGAAATATCTTTTATAGATATAATTCATAACATTTCATGAACCTCTGAAGGCATCATCTATATGGATAATATGAAAACCATTGAAAATGAACTGTTGGATGCAAGTTGTAAATTTCAATTTCACTGGGAGTATCCAGTTTGTGATAGGTGCTTGAATTTCATATAACTCACCTTTATAGCATGATTTCCACAACAGTAAGGATTTTTAACAAATAAGCAGACTTGAATCTTTAATTTCCCACTGTTCATATTTTTTTTATTAGGTTGTTACTCTAACAAAACAACAAAAACTTGAATATCCACTTAGTTTGGCATTTTAAATTCTCAAAAAAATTTGGTTTTCTTTGTTGAATGTCCATCAAACTGGTAACATCTACCTGATAATATGATATATGTTATCGTCTTAGGAAGATTTCGGTTGGACTCTTATTGTAATATAAACATAGGAATTCTATTTTATATTTTCTTGAATGGATGGCAGGTATATGTGAGCAAAGGCTTGCATATTATACTACTGAGGAATGAGCTTGTCAACGAGGGAAGGTTTACTTCACCGAAACAATGTCAGGTGGTGGGTAAAAATCCTAGATTCTAGTCTTTGCCTACATGCATCACTTACAATTAAGAGATGACATGAGTTTTTGTGGTTCATTAACGATGAAATCAATGATGGTTTTTGAGTGATAGCAATAGAATAAGCAATCCCATCTTTTCAACTATATAATTAATGGGTTATGGTTCTATTGCATTCTGTCTCTTGAAAATAAGAATTTTTTATAATATCCCTTTCTAAAGCAGCTTTGGACAAATATTGTAGTTTTCATTAGGTCTTCCATCATGCCTCATTGATTTTATAACCCTTCCTTTCAATTAAACTTTGCATGGTTTTCTATTTTTCTATTCAGTTAATTCCCTTCAAGACCTAGCTTTCTCTGATTGGCAGAGATTAATACTATTAATATAATTCCCTTCTCGTCTTATATATTTCTTGCTACGACTGAAAAATGTTGAGTTTTCCAGAAAAGCTGAGAAGGGTTTACTAATTTTATATGAAAATTGTTCATCATAGGGTTCATTCCTTTCATTGTATGAATCAAGGCAATCAATTACATGATGTGGATGATATTTAGCTCCAATTCTTCCAGAAAAGGTTGTCATGTATCGTCAATGATTTTGATAGAAATTATTAGATTACATTCTTCTAAGGGATCATATAAAGTGAGATATGAATTAAGTTAAATAGTTTTTTGTTTTGGTAGAAGCATTGGGAGTAACAGTGCAAGAATGTGGCATTTCTTTACTCACAATGTTGCAAGTATTAATGTCCTTCTAAATATAATATGGATTTTCCATTGCCTCAATTGCACCTCTCAATGTAAGCCTCGGTCACCTCTTGGAAATTTCTTTGAGAAAGGAATTTAAGGTATGTCTCAACCAAATTAAAGGAGAAATCGACATAGAAAAATGTTGGAAATGCACATTACAAGGAACATTTATTACAATGGTTGAATAAACCATACTGAAAAATAGTTTTGTTTCATCTCGGATAAGGGACAAAATTTATGTCAAAGAAGTTGAAATTCGTTAAACCAAACCTCTATAGGCCGAAATGTATCCACTAGCTTTCAGGAGGACTATTATCAGGGCCGAAACTCTTGCAATTAATGTTTTATAAAGAAGAATATTGTTTTTATTAAGTTGCAGACATAGATTTTGTCAAGATATAATTATTATTAAAATAAAATAATGTCACCCTTCATTCTAATTATGAAGCTAAAAGATCTCTTATGATTGAATTATGCTCTTTGTGAAGTCAAATTTTATGTACAAGGCCGAAAATAGTTCAAATGATTCTGTAAATATTTGTGGTAAGAATGAGTAGCATTAGCATTGAAGCAAGAAAAGGCATCATGATATGTTACAAAGTACTCAAAAGGTAAGGACTGTCCTGGAGTTCAATATCACATGGAATACCTTGATGGAATTAGTTAGGCAGTTAGGAGACCAAGTTCGTTTCCTAAAGTGCAGAACTTGTTACTAGAATTGAAGGAGTCGAATCAACACAAAAGTTAAATTTGATATCAGATTAAGAGGAAATTTTTTCTATACATAAAGAAAAATGCATTATAGGAAGTCGACCTCATTTGGGACCCGACCTTGGCTAGAGATCCATGATTGGTATGAAGGCTGAAATATGAGCAGATCAAGGACTCATGGACTGATGCTGCACGTCAGTAAACGAACTAAGATCCCAAAGGTTCAATACAAGGTATGCTTCAAGTTTACTTCAGGAAATGACTAATTCAAACATTTCAAGTTTACTTCGGGAAATGACTAGTTCAAATATGATTTTGGATTGGGAAAAAATATTAGTAAGAACAAATTACCTTAAGAAATATTTGTAATTTCTTGGATCGAGTCATTCAAATTTATTCAATGTAAATCAAATCCTCTTTCTCAAGAACAAGTTGAAGAACGCCCTCCTATACTGATTTATTATTTTAAAGTAAAATAAACATATTTACTAAAGAATAAAATTTGCACCATACTGATTTAGATGATATTTCTAACACAGAAACCAAATAGTGCTTAGTAAGGCATCCCCTTGGATGTGGTTTTCAACAAACTCAATGAAATATTTTTTAATTTATACATATGTTTAGTTTTGTTTTCATGTTAAAGTTTCAGTGTAAATTAATGCTACCACTAGTTTGTTCAAGGTCATGTGAAAATATTTAAACTAAACATAATCACACAAAGGGCTATTAAAAGGTAGTTTTGTTAGATTAGCATGCCCTTGATCTTATCAAAATGGTACCAAATTCTTATCGGATATACCTCCGTAGGGGAAGAAGTAAATCTGAGATGATCATCCATTTTAGGAAGGAACTCAACTTTCGATTTTGGCATGATACTAATAGTTTATAAACGAGAAACAGAGATCGACAACCTCCCAAGTGAGCTAGCCTAGGATGCAAGATAGATGAGACAGTTGTCTTGCATCCTATCTTGCTTGGGAGGTCATACATATTCATTTCTCCTTGATCAACTACTGCTATCATGCCATAAGCCAAATGTGAGTTCCTTCTTAAAGTGGATGATCATCTCAGGTTTGCTTCTGCCCTCGAAAAACAATTCTAGGAGTCGCATCGCAATTCTGATGAATGTGTCATTGGAATAGCGACGACTGTGGTGTTGTAATATTCCCAAATGGGAAAAGCATGAATATAATGCAAAATGTTGGAACTAGCAGTGAAAAAATTACATGAAAGCAAGAGGCCAATATGGATACCTTTCATATGTTATAACAGTAGCAAAATATTCATAAATAATGGGCCATAAGATGTACAATAATAAAGAACAAGCCTCCAATGGGAAAAATCCCTCAAAAGAGTTGTTGCTACTATATATAAGAAGCTGGAAGGCTGCTACAGTGCTGTTTAAAAGCCACTGCTACAGAAAATGAATATACAACATATCTAGGGTTGATATGTGCCTAGAAAGATAGATCCAATACAGATCTGAGCACTATACAACCTTCTTTGAAGAACCCCTTAAAGGTTTTCAGCAAAACACCATGTACAAGATGGGGATCTAGGCCCTAGGGATGAATATCCACTGCAAAATACAGATCTGGAAAGTGTGGCTGATTTGATATGATCAATACAATAGCCTCCTATAATGGATCCTCTAAATAAAAGGCAGATCCCTTTCACCAGGAAAACCTCTCTCCAAATGGTGTGCCAAACCACCCTACAACTCCTACACAAATAACGCAGATCTGAAAGTAAAATGCATTGTAGGGATAAATAAATGGTTTGCCTAATGCCAAGATCTGAAAATATGCACAAGGGCGTTCCTTACTGTCCTCCCAATGGAAAGGAAGCCCTCTCCACTGAAAATAATCAATGAAATGACCCAGATTTAGTCTCCACTGCTGCAACCTGCAAAACAAATTAACCCTCAAAAGTATCTGCGTTGTAAATGAAAGATCAAGCTTGGCCCTAAGCCTGATAGTGGAAAATGTAGTACAATATTCCTCCAAGAGCTCCTCAATGGAAGAGGTGGGATTCCCGATCAAGAACACCCAGTGCTAAACAACACTCTATCTCAGCTAAACAACAAGAGAAAGATATATGTCTAAACAGACCATATATTCAGAAAATTCATATACCAATGCGTGATCCCATATGGCTGCCATCCTCTTCCTTAAATAAGATATGAGCTTTCAAACCCTAAGCCCCATCCAATAATAGCACTACTTACATGAAAAGCATGTCCATCTAAAACTGCACTTTCTTTCATTGATGACCACTCCTCCATGACAACGTTGTTGATTTGGTCAAAGTTGACCCAATCATGGTGTTCCAGCCCCTTTTCACACTTGAGGGTGCTCAATTAAGCTGCCAAGATCTATCCTTTTCACAATGGCATTGATTTATTCATTATTAAGGAGAATTATAGACCTCCAATGTCCTCTTATTCATAAAACAGAGTAGCAAAACAAAATTTAATATTCCAACTAGCTCATGCCTAATTGGGAATATTACAGTCCTCCCTTCCCAAATGTTGCTTGTCCTCAAGCAACTGACAAGGTGAGTGATGCAACTCTTCTCCCGCATTATTGGTGACAGCATCATGTGATAAGCTTCCCTAATAAGCTAAGTGTCCACCAATCCATCCCTCCATGAATTTCTCCTCCAAAGTTCTTATGAGATGAAAATAATCCATCCCACAAGGAGACAATAGTTCAAATGAAACAAACATGGTTTGCCAATTTTCTCCCTAAAACATGTAGCATAATGAACATGGAGAATATCTCTCCCATAGGGCAAATACATTCCTCCCATCCTCCCTCTAATCATTCTTATAAAAAGAATAAGTACATCATTAAAGTATGGGATCAAAACCAAGTACATACAAACAAAAATTTTCATAAATAGAGGTGGGTCATAGTCCCACATGTGGAACCAACGCAGTAGATATCCTGACTGCATCAGATAGTGATATGGTAAGTGGCTTCCCCACCACTTACTTGCTTCCCAAGTCTTCTCACAATGTCTTAAAGTATGAGACATGTTGGTGCTTTTAGAGTGCACCCACAATGATACAAAAGCTCCCTATGTCCTCCAAGGGAGTGGCCATGTTCAGAAATGTTTATGGCCCAAAGTTGGCCATGAAGTTTATATGGAATAATTCTCCTCCTTGGAGCTATGGCCTGCATATACATGGTAAATGAATGCAAGTAATCATCAAATAAAACATTATGTACACAAGAATGTTCCTCACCCAAATTTCTGTTCATACAAATAGAGTGGTCCATAGATAGATCCCCTCTCATTCCTAAAGAAGAAAGAGGTGGCTGTAATAACTCCTTCATTGAGTTATGTATCTCTCCCATCTCCAATTGACTCATGCATCTCTAAAAATTATGATATATTTCCTCTTCAAATCCTTCCCAAGTGTAGCTCTCCATGATAGTGTTGAAAGCCCTCATAGAATAAGTATAGATGAAAAGGAATTCTTCATGTGCTATTTGTAGTAACTTCTCCTTGAGCTTGGAGGCTCTAGATAAGAATATCCTACCATGATAATAAATGACCTCATCTTGGATTGAATAGCCCTCTTCATGTAGTTGGTCATCAAGTATCATACATGTGAAAAGATCCTTTGAATAATCCACCAACAGTTGGGATTTCCAATATGGATCAATCTTCCATAGTGACAGTGCTGATGATCTATCACAAAGAACATCTTTCATATGGTTGCTCTTTTCCTTGACATCTCCCATGCCAAAGGTATATGTTGTAAGGTTGCTATCCTTCCCATGCTCCTCCTCCCACAACGCGGAATATGAAATGAGAGTGGGTAATGATGATGTTAGGATAATGTCTCCCTCCTTCTTGAGGCTACCCAAGATTCTTAACGTTGTATCATGGCCTCCTAATTCTCCCATTCCTCCTGGATCTATGAATGGTGCATCATGATGTGAGACATTTCTCACCAAATTTGGATCAGGTGGCCTCCTAGGTGGTTTTTCAGAAGATAGTGATGTCTCATGGACCAATACCATATGCATAATAGATGGGACTATCATGTCTCTACTTCCACTGCGCAAATCCAAATCTATTTTTTGTGTGGAAGTTTCATTATATTTGGGTACCACTCTTAATGATGCAAGATTCCCTCCAATTGGATAAATTGCTCCATCCTCACCTCCTAGTGGTGGTGGGTCATCTCCTGTTATTCCAGCGTTGTGACCCCTCTCTTGTTATTCTTCCTCTTCCTCCTCATCATATGAGAAGACCTCTATGTAGTGTGCCTTTCCTACTGCACATTTATGTCTAGGTGCCCAAGGTTCTTGGCATGTTAAGCAAAGCTTCCTCCTCCTCAAGTCTCTTTGGACATCATCATCAAGAGGTTTTTTATTTTGGCTCTCTTTTGAAAGAGGAGCCTTCTCATCTTTTCCCTTTGATGGAAAAGAGGGCTTATGCTAAAATGTTGCCTTTGCTTTTGGCAAGGCATCTTCAAGATATCTATCCCTTTCAATGAAATCTTGAAGGGTAGTGGGCTTGGTAGACTTAACCAGCTGATGAAGAGGTTCATATAACCCCTCAACGAACATATAGACCCTTCTTGTTGTAGATAAATCGGGAATCATAACAAAAAGTTTCAAAAACTCAGAAATATAAGTTTATGGATTACCTAATTGTTTAAGCTTTACAAGCCCCATGAATGGTGCATCAATATCTCTTCTATCAAACCTCTCCACCAACCTCCTTGTGAACTCTGAATATGCAATCACATTGGCATGATCCAATGTAGACAAGCCATGGAGCCACCAATCATGTGCTTCACCCTCAAGGTGCAGCGCTGCTATCTTAATGGCCTCCATCTCTGGAACTTTTTCAACTAGAAGTAGATTTCAAGCTTCTCTACCCATGATTTGGCAGTGCATTTAGCTGACCCATCAAAGTTGGGTAAGAAAATTTGCCCATAGTGTGGTATCGATCATGATTATGAATGAATCCTTCACCTCTATCGTGATGCCTAGGTCTCCTATTGTACTTGATTTGACAAAAATCTTGAAAAATAAAGTGGTCCTTGAATCTATGATTTTTAGACTCATACTCCATAAAATAGTCTTCAAGGGATTCTTGCTCTTGAAACCCTTCATTTCCCACATCCAGGAATGTAGGCATTTTAGAGCATTGGGAAACTTGTTGTTGCTACACTGGTTTATCACTCCAATGATGAGAAATTCCGGAGCCTTCACCATGATGAAATCCTTTAGGGGATTCCTTGTATCTATCCATCCTCATCTCCTTGATTTCTCTAGCAATGTCTTGCATATCTTTAAGAAGAATCTTAGGAAACTTCTTCTCTTCATCTTCTCCTCCAGATAGAGGGGTTTTACCTGTCTTCTTTTTCATTTGTATAATCAAGCTTCCGGTGACTTCTTCTTTGATACCTCTTCTCTCTATCAGTAAGAGGATCTCCTTCTTCAGATGACATATTGGCTTTTCAAGATGCACAGGCTGTGCCAATATTATGCTTCGATACCACTGTAATATTACCAAATGGGAAAAGCGGGAATATACTGCAAAATGTTGGAACTAGTAGTGAAAAAATTACATGAAAGAAAGAGGCCAATATGGAGACATTTAATATGTTATAACAACAGCAAAATATGTATAAATAATGGGCCATAAGATGTACAATAAGAAAGAACAAGCCTCCAATGGAGAAAATCCCTCAAAAGAGGTGTTGCTACTATATATAAGAAGTTGGAAGACTACTACAGTGTTGTTTAAAATTCATTGCTACAGAAAATGAATATACAATAGATCTATGGCTGATATGTGCCTCAAAAGATAGATCCAATACAGATCTGAGCACTATACAACCTCATTTGAAGAACCCCTTAAAGGTTTTCAACAAAACACCATGTACAAGATGGGGATCTAAGCCCTAGGGCTGAAGATCCACTACAATATATAGATCTGGAAAGTGTGGCTGATCTGATATGATCAATACAATAGCCTCCTCTAATGGATCTTCTACATGAAAGGAAGATCTCTTTCACCAGCAAAAACCTCTCTCCAAATGGTGTGCCAAACCACCCTACAACTCCTACACAAATAACGCAGATCTGAAAGTAAAATGCATTGTAGGGATAAATAAATGGTTTGCCTAATGCCAAGATCTGAAAATATGCACAAGGGCGTTCCTTACTGTCCTCCCAATGGAAAGGAAGCCCTCTCCACTGAAAATAATCAATGAAATGACCCAGATTTAGTCTCCACTGCTGCAACCTACAAAACAACTTAACCCTCAAAAGTATCTGCGTTGTAAATGAAAGATCAAGCTTGGCCCTAAGCCTGATAGTGGAAAATGTAGTACAAGACTCCTCCAATAGCTCCTCAATGGAAGAGGTGGGATTCCCGATCAGGAACACCTAGTGCTAAACAACACTCTATCTCAGTTAAACAACAAGAGAAAGATATATGTCTAAATAGACCATATATTCAGAAAATTCATATACCAATCCATGATCCCATATGGCTGCCATCCTCTTCCTTAAATAAGATATGAGCTTGAAAACCATAAGCCCCATCCAATAATAGCACTACTTCCATGCAAATCATCTCCATCTAAAACTGTGTTGTCTTTTTTTGATGACCACTCCTCCATGACAACAATGTTGATTTGGTCAAAGTTAACCGAGTCAAGGTGTTGCAGCCCATTTTCACACCTGAGGGTGCTCAATTAAGCTGCCAAGATCTATCCTTTTCACATTGCATTGATTTATTCATTATTAAGGAGAATTATGGACCTCCATTGTCCTCTTATTCATAAAACAGAGCAGAAAAACAAAATTTAATATTTGAACTAGCTCATGGCTAATTGGGAATATTACAGGTGTCACTTCCGATGGTTTTTTCTGTCACTAATATGGCCCAACCATCGCAACAATGTTATTCCAATTGTTGGAATAGAGACGACTGTCGTGTCACTTTCGATGGTTGTTTCCGCCACTGGAAAACTAATAGAGTAAAACGTGCGACAACATGTGCGATGACAGGGCGTTGGTATTGCAACACATTTTTGGAAGGCATCGGTGTCGTAATACCGACTTCTTCACGTGATCTCAGAATAGCGACAAAAAATAGCGCAATTCTAAGATTGACTAAATGAAGACATGTGTCATGTCTAGTGTCACTCTACCGACAATTATTAGTAGTGTCGCATATGTGATGGCACAGGAAATGACGTTTTTCCCAACCTCAAAGTGTCACTCTTGGGATGCCTGTGGTTGCAATGACATTTTGGACATCGGAAATTGGGCCAAATATGCTAGTGATTAATAAAATCACAAATTTATATGTACGCCTTGATGTGTTATGTTTTATCTGTGGCTGAATGCTAAAATTTCATATAACAGTTAACTCCCAAGCTTTAGTCCACTTGGTAATCAATAAGTCCCTTATTGTTAATGCAATTCATAAAATATTAAAATAGGGTTAACCAGTGGTTTTCTTAAATTTCAAACATAGGAAATAGAGAAAAAATCCTTTTACAATGGTTGAGTTCATCGAGTGCTATAAGTATGGACAATTTTAGAATAAGAAAAATTAATACTCGATCAGGTTAGCTTGAACAAGACAATTTCAGGGGTTTGCTTACACTTCAAATAGAGGAAATAGTGAAACATGTTTTTTATAGTTGCAGAGTTCATTGAGTGTTGTAGGTATGGAAAAATTTAGAATAAGAAAACTTCATGCTTGGTCAGCTTAGCTAGAACACAAAAATTACAGGATATTTATGGATTTTAAAACAACATGGCAAGGAAATATAAAGCATTATTTTGGTCACAGGGATCAGTTTTCTATAGAGAAGTTAATGTATGGAAGGCTTTAATGTTGCATCAACCAGCCTTTGCTTTGTAGAGTTGACATAGTCTAAAGTTGATATAGCTACAAAAGTTGCAACCAAAATGAGTTTGCATAGAAAATATATGGATTCTATGGAGTCTGGTACTATGGTGGATATGTTCGCCATGAGCCTTACTGTTGAGGAGGTAAATCCCCTCTGCGGACAGAGGCAATCCCTACTAGCCCAGCAGGGGTCTAGCAACAATCAAACAATGCTATGACGCAGGTTCCTAATTACGAATGAAAAGGCTGAAGATAGAAACTGCACGGATTCCATATTTGATCTGAAGAAAGAAGAACGTCCCGTTCTCGGCTGTGAGATCATAATCCCTCCACGATCTCCGCGGATGAACACCTGCACATGGAAGAAACGAACAGATACAAGCATAGAAACCAGCATACGTAACTAAACATCAGTCAGAAAGGACATTACTCGCATTAACATGATGGAAAACGGAGTGGAACCATAATCATAATCATCTATTAAATAATGAACGAAGAAAGATTACAACCAAGTTCTGACGTCGCAGTCTCCTTCGGACGGGTCTCCGGTTGTCCACGTCTCGCAAAGCTCGCCAAGGAAAGGGAAAACCTCTCCGGAGTCTCGTGACAATGGTCTCCTTACTTGAGTCGGCCTTAAGGGAAAGAGAGGATTCTTTACAGCGCAAAGGCTCTTGGGAATGTGGAGATACAAAGCTTAGGCACTTCAAGACTAGCTTGCCATGGATTTGAGCAGGCTTTTATAGATGGGGAAGGAGGGAGTTGGGATCCCTATTATTATGGGATTGGCCTTATCAACAAGGAAGGTTCCATGGGAGGTGGCAAAACCACTTCCCTTCCATAGAACTCCCGCAGCCAAACCTCCCAACTCAAGATAGGCAATGGTTTCTGAGTTTGTTGAAACACAACTTTCGCCATCTTTATTTAAAAAACACTCCTTAAATTGGCTGGCGCGACTGCTGCTCTGGGACAGAGCGCCAGTTGGCGCGGCCTCTTTGTAGGATTTTCCCCATTGGCACGAGTGATGAACTGTCTGCCCGCGCCAATGCAAAAGGAGATGTTTTCATGATTTTTTGCAAGGAGATGTCTTTAGGGAAATTGAAGCTCATGCTTAGAGGAATGCATTGATGATGTTTTCAAGGCATGACAATGTTCACAGGTCACAAAATGGGTCCTCCATTGTGCGAGACGGGGAATGGTAGGGACGGTGACAAATTACTGTGTAACAGATGCCCCCTAAAGTATGAGGCCCGAGAGGGAGAGGGGTGAAATGCTTTACGAGAACATGTTCAACTGAAAGCCCGCCGTCGGAAAACTTGCGCAGAAAGATACAACTAATATCTCAAGTACATGATGTATAAGTGGTATGGACGCAGCCATCCGAAACAAAGTATGCTATAATCCGGATCCAAGGTATGGGCGCAGCCATCCAACTAAGATCAAACTAATAGACTCAGGTATGGTCGCAGCCATCCAATCAGTGAGTCATGTACATAATGATAATAATCCACAATCGCAGCCTGGATTACAACAGACACAATCCAGGGTCTTGCGCTCCATCTCGACCCAACAAAGTACAAGTTCAAGCATGTGAATATGTGAGCTGAAGTCGAACATGCAAGAACATCATCTGATTACCAGCCAATGATGAAAGCTGTTAACAGACGCGAGAGGAACCACCAATAATGACAATGGCCCTCAAGGTACTACAGGTACAATCTACAGCGTGCGAATAAATGAGTTGACGTCGAACACCCGCAGAATCACTCGATCGGAGGTCAATGATGTAAACCTCACGTTGAATGCGACGAACCTGCCATTGAGGCATGCAGGCTCCAAGGTACCATCGGGAGTCTCTAGACCAACTTCCTGGATAATGAGTTGAAGTCGACAGGAAGTGACCTTGATCGAAGGTGGGCCATAATGATTCCCACATCATCGACACGAGACAGAGGAACATAATGTTTTGTTGTGAATCAGGATCATACGAGAAACAGAGGAAGGTTGATATTTACAGAGGTCAACTTCTCTTGAACATATAAACGACACGACAATGGACTTGGCAGTATTTGACATCAACAGATCAAAGGTCATGGCGACGAGGCAGTGAACAGATGAGAGGTCAAAAGAGATTACCAAACCCATGGAAGCAAAGTGAAACAACGAGATGAGATGTCCCCAACCCGACACGAATGCAGACAAGTGCCATGTTCAAGAGCGACATACTGCCGACGACAACGACGATGGTTCCATTTTTCCCCCACCATTTCTGGCGAGTACCCCAATTATTTTTGATAACAAGCTTGAAGGAGATAGCATATGCTTGTGATATAAGTCCGCCCTTCGGGCAAATCCATCCTAGTGCATTTAACGAGTCCTAGGAAGGAGAAACTCGGAGAACGTCATTTCGACGAAATCCAATGTCATCAGGGTTTAACGAGTCTGACAAAGGAAGAACTCGGCGTCTTTTCATGTTTAGAGAGTTTGAAAAGACAGCGGAAAAGAAAACTCCACAGGTCCCTTTTAGTAAATAGTTCCCCAGATCCGAAAAGGTAGAAAACAATATCCGGGAAAACCTCCTAGTCGCGATAGGCTAGGGTATTCCTTTTTCGTAATCGATCCAGCCCAGCCAGAAAAAGGGTTAAACTTATACTGGGTGAATGTCGATTCGTGTCCATTTTAACGAGATCGAAACGACAAGGGCCTCGACGATCTTTTCATATTTAGAGAGTCAGAAAAGAGCTGAAAGATGACTCCACAGTGACTTTTTCGTGTATTTACCGAGTCCGAAAAAGTATAAAATACAACTCGTTTCCATCTTTTAAGTCGCAAAAACCTGCTGCTGCACATACCAAGCAAGCGTAAAATCCATTTTTGACATAACATATGCAAATATTTGATAAAAATAACTTTTAAAACTCATTTAACGTCGAAAAAGTTATAAATATGTCAAATTGGTAAAAATAAAATTACTTTTACTATTTACCTTGGTAGAAAACAACAGTGGTCCATTTGGAGCAGAAACTTTCGTCGACGATTGCGACCAATCCAGGCAACCATTCAGCTTCTCGTCTGTCACAGGTAAAAGGCGCTCCCTTGCTCTACATTTTCATTCATTTTTTAATGATTTTCCCTTAGAAATCAGTCTTGTATGGCCATTTTTAAAATTTTAGGGCCGGGCCCATTGGCGTGGGTATCGGGCACGAACCCGCGCCAATGAGCCTTTTTTTGTAAAGGGCTCGCGCCAGCGGCCGAACCTTAAATTTCGCCCAAAATTTCGGTATTTAAACCAAATTACTTGGAATTTGAAGCTCATCAAAGATCTAATCAGGGGTTTTTGATCATGTGAATGCAGATAATCACTCAAAATGGCAATCGAATGGAAGGAACGAGAGCACGGAGATGAGGATGAACAGGCCATGCAAAGCCAAGCTTGCATGAACGCACTTAGAGACTGTGGATTGAAAAAGTTCTTCCTCACGCCATGTTTACGAGCTCAGCCCGAGCTCCTCCAGTATCTAATCAGCATCTGGGATGAAAATGAACAAGTGTTCAGATTACGAGACCAGGTGTTGGAACTGGAGGTCACTGATATTTATTTCATCACTGGATTGTCCCGCAGAGGTCCAATCCCTGTACTGACTGGGAGCAGACCATCCGGGGAAAAGATGGAACAGGTAATGGCACGGGTGTGCCGAGGGGCACAAACAGGATTAGGAAGCAAGAAGGTAGACATCCATACTATCCCTGATCTAGCACTGAGAGTAGTTCTCCATACCATTACGCGGGCTGCTGGGTCGCAGGCTCCGCACGAGGCCTCGAAGACTCAACTCCTGCTGGCCTCAGAATGCATGGGTCCCTTACTGTTCAACTGGGCAGAAGCAGTAACCATCAACATGAAAAGGCAACTCACAAAGTGCAAACAGGGGAAACTGAAGCAGTTCGGTTATGGTTCCATCTTGGTATCGTTCATTCTGGAACGTTTACCAATCTTCCAGGGCCAAGGGGCCGCAGTGGGGAGTCCGATACCACGAGAGCCAAGGATGGCTCGCTGGGCAGCATTGATGCCCAGATCTGGAGGTGGCCAACAGATGTCCTGGAGGCCAGAGTTCTTTAGGTGGTTACGGCGCCAGCTGATCGTCGTGGAAGATTGGCCCTATTCGGGAACTGACTTTACCGGGGACCCAGATCTCCCACTACCAGAAGGAGATGACTGGGACGAGGAGCTGGGTAAGACCTCATATTTTTGATTTTATGTTTATATGGTTTTTTTTTTTGTTTAATACACATTCGTCTTAACACAATTATATATGCATGCAGATGTAGGACCTGAGAGACCAGCCGGGATGTCTCCAATCTCCCGGAGGACACAACTCGCCCCTGAGATCCAGGGGGAAGGCACCGGAGGAGAGGAACTGATCCAGAACCTCGAAAGGATTGCCCATGGGATCCCAGACTATGCCCGGCTATCAGACGTACCGATGGCATACCAGCGCCACACGGTGGGAGTTCCGAATCGGATCCACCGAATCCTGAGGCGCCTAGTGCGTGCAGTGACGTGCTACCATGAGCACCATGCGGATTAGTCCTTAGGATTTATACCACACCTATTTTTTGAGAGACATAGCGTCTCTGGATGTACTAAGACGACTATGTATATTTTTTGAGTTTTATGATGCACACTGTGCAAACATTTCGACACACATATATATATATATATATACATATGATTATTTCTGGATGGATCTTTTTTTTACATGTGATGATGTTTTTATATGTCATGCAAATGTCTAATACAAATGTAATGTAATGTATCAGTTACATAACAAACGACCCAATGCGAAATGTATTCACACAATGCATCTAATCACACATTTTATTTTTACGCAAGCTTAAAAGCACACATGAACACACACATGCAAACTATGCTTGAAAAGAGGAAGACGGGCATGCCCCCCAGCATGGTGTCTCAATTCGAGGTGCATGCCCCCCAAGCTTCAGTCCATTAAAAATGGAGTGAAGGTTCAAAACAAAAAGTCGAATTGAACATGCTCGTGTTTCATTATTTTAACGAGGTTGACACACTCAAAAGAACTATCCTCAAACACCTTGTTTCATGGTTTAAGGAGCTTGACACAAGACCAGGAACTGTGCTCCGAGATCCTGGTTTCATTTTTTAAAGAGCTTGACCCAGGGAGGAAACCGTGCTCTGACCGACTTACATCAAAAATAACTAGAAGGCGGTGCTTCCAAGAGTTCCACTCCTGATGGAAGGGAAACATCCTGGAAGTCAGGACCCAATGCCCCTAGCACATTATGCACAATGGCATCATCACTGAGCACAGGCACGGGGTAAGTAGCCACATAGTTGACCTGCGGTGGAGCAGATACAACGGGTGGATAGAAACCAGGAGGGGGTGATGGCGGGCAGAATGCCATTAGGACAAAGGCAGCTGATAATGGTCATGATCGAAGATGCAGCCTGTGTGGAAGCACATCCACGAAAAAGGGAGGAGACAAGCGCTCCCATGGCATAGGTGTAATCGCGCCCCAGGAGCAGATGAAAATCCAAGGGGCCTGGAACGACCATCCCATCCATATGGACGGTTTTCCCTCCCAAAGTAATTGGTAACCTTGGAAGGATCCCCAACGGTTGACTGGTCCTTCTATTGAATGACAACAGATTCTGCGTAACAGGCGCAAGCGGTGGTGAACCGAAAGCTTGCCAGGTAGTTGATGACAGAATACTAACAGAGGCACCTTCGTCTATAATGGTGCTGGGTACGACCAGACCAAGAGCCTGTACTGTGATCTCGAAAGGCACATAAGACGGAAGGCGAAATCCTGCAAATCGATTCCAGTCAAAGGAAGCGACCAAACTACTCGGAGGGGCTACCATCGACAAGCGAAGGTCTTCCCCTGATGTTACGGTAGAAGAAGCCTCCTCCACGACCTCCATCTCGAAGGTGGGAGGAATATCCTCCGTAGCCTCCATCATGGGAGGCGGAGGAGGGGCTTCTTGAAGTACAGGGACAGGAGAATCTTTCTCCAAGTCTGAAGAATCTGAAGAGATCAGAAGGACATGGGGGGTGTGAGGTCCCCTCTCGACAGAAAAGACCTGGTGCACTGTGGACGGGGCCAGTTCAACCAATCCTACGACCAATGGTTGGTCAGGGACGGATTCGTGAATTTGAATTTCTGGGGGAGTGGGATCGACCAAGGATGACTCTTGACCAATCATAGGATCAGCTGGCGGAGGACTCAAAGAAATTCGATTATAACCAGGTGGAAGGCGTGGTGTAGAACCGGCTGGGTTGTCCAAGACTTGCTTGGCTTCATCCATATAAGGACAAAGGTGAATGGCATGGTGCCCTTCACACAACTTACAGGGATTGGTG